>JAUESR010000104.1:0-63326 GCA_030914345.1 Drosophila koepferae
TTTTTCGATAACTCATCCTATTTCCAAATTATCGATAAAAATCGAAAATTCAATTTTGTTATATATTTTGTGTATAACTTCTACAAAACCGTTTGGCCAAGAGAAATTTGTATATTTATATACATATTATGGATACGCAGATGTAATTTTCAGTTTTTGGATGACACGCCCCATTCGCAACCAATTTGAAAATGAACCCTTTTGAAATACTAGAGGCTGAATTTGGAAAATAGACACATTTGAATGCTATTACTATATCCGAAAGTTTCAGGAAGAACGTCCTTATAGAGATCGTCAGCCTAACCCAGCCCCAAGCCACGGCAGCGATTGCGCGGTTAGCGAAACGCGCGCTCATCCATTCGAAAAGAAGAAGAATCCTAGTTTTATCAAGCTTCAGAGTATCTTGCAGTCGAGCCGTCTCGACTAGAGCCTTCTTGTTTATATCTAAGGAAGAAGGTATATTGAAAAGTTGTAATGCAGTAGTTTAGGTATATATTTAAAAAACTAGTAGTTAAGTATTGGGGCTTCCAGGAAATTTGGTTTTTGGCGTGTTAGTAACCTTTACGGGTATATGTGGAATGTAAAGCTCTCAGCTTATTTGATACAGACTTTGGGATACCCTCATATACTAGCAAAGAAAATATTTTATAATGGGCCCGAACAACAATTGAACTGGTTATTAATCATTTAAAAAAGTGTCGTGTGCTGCGCGACCATGATTTCAGCGACCTAGTAGCTCAAAAGAATCCAATTATGCTTGACTTGAAATCCCCTGAGCCCTTCTTCGAATGAATCATATTCCAAGAATCCTTCGTTTCGATTCTCCACGTGTAACAAACTATACATGCAAAGCACGAGTACACACATACGGTGATCTACGCATGTACGCCTGTATGTGTGTAAGCATTGCATGCGTCTAGCTGTCTCGCTACCTTTGTTGCTATGCCTCGTGGGTTTTGCTGCCATAACTACATTGATTAATATTTCTGTTTCTAGATGGACAATCGTAATCAACTGTTCAGATTATAATCATGACAATAATATCTATATGCCAAACCCAAATGTATGTCTCTAGTATTTGAAATACATGTTTTACACATTTGGGGGTATGGGGAGGAATTTGGGACCGGAAATCTTACAAAATCTGACAAAAACCGAAATTGGTTTAAATCAGTATATATGCATATAAAGATGATATAATATAATTTTATAGCTGATTCCCGATAAATTGTTTTATCGATAGCTCTGGAAATATAAAGTTATCGAATTTCTGAAGCAAACTCTACTGCGCGTGCAATATACGGACCTAACACAAAAAGAATGAACTTTATAGCTCTTATATCTTCGGAAATCGACGCGTTCATACATACGGACGGCCGGACGGTTAGACGGACATGGCTATATCAACTTTTGTTGAATAGATATATATACTTTATGGGTCTGCCACGCCTCCTTCTGCCTGTAACATACATTTAATAAAACCATTATACCCCGATTTCCCATTTTCAATGGCAACAAGTAAGAACGTTGCAGTTAGGCGCAATTAAGTGCGATATACTCTGTTCCCGTAGGTGTCCAATACACTGCGTGCGTGCAAATTAAGCGATTTTCAAGGTATACATACAATGGCTGCATGCTATACTTATACATTTTATTTTGTTAATTCATTAATATTGTAATATTAACGATAAAAAGCTTTCTGCCATCTTAGCAATTACTATTAAGCTGTTTGTATGCATGAATTATGCAATTGGCCACAACAAACTTCTTTGCCGATTTGCCATAATTTTTGGCCAGTTCTTAGAAAGAGCTAAGGCTAACATAACTGCAAAATTTTGTTGCTTACACTCCAAAAATGCGAAAATTACAGGGTATTTTTTTATATGCCGTGCCCCCAAAGAGGCTAAAAATTATTTTTTGGTAATCGACCATCCAATTTTGAAGCTTCTATCTCGTAAACTGTAAGAGATATAAACTTTTGCCGTTTGCCACGCGCCATGTGGCGTATATATGTATGTATATCTACCAAAGCTTATTGATCTTAGGTTTTCAATGCGAGAATACATTCCAAATTGCAACTCTCTATAGCTCATCAAATAATCTGATTACTGGCATACGGGCGTAAGAATTTTCGTATTTGTCACGTCCCTAGTGGGCGGATCGGGAATTTTTTACACTTTATAATTCGGGAGCATATATGAGTATATGTTTAAAATTTCAAGTCTCTAGCTCTAATAGCGCGGAAAAATATTGTGTTCATACGGACGGACAGCAAGACGGACATTGCAAGAAACCAAAAGACTCTTTTTCCCTTTTTGGGAACAGAGTCTAAAAACAGGTAATGATAACAAATGGAACTATCCTGCAATTTTAACACAAATGCCCACCTCTACTAGAGAGTTCATTCTTTTTGTGTTTATAGCAAAGAAAAATATAAAAATAAATCATTCCTGGGCGCGATATAGACCAGCTATAACTTCAGATACTCATTGTACTCTGCTCAGTTAATTTGATTTCAACAGCAGGCATTGTGTTTACTGTGAAATTGGGAAATTGAGGGCTTAAGCTATTCGTTTCAAACAGTTCAATCGGAAACCATTAAATCAACCACATTTATTGTTCAACAGCAGGCATTTGTTCTTAAGAAGGTAAGTTGAACTGTGTAAATTATGTGGATCGTGCATTTGAGGTTAAATTCACCAGTCCTGTCCATCGAAAATGCCGAGAGCACGACGTGCAAACATTGGCCGCCGCAACATGCCGACATGCAAGACAGCAACAAGTGTATTTACAGAATTTAAGAGAAGAAAGACTACAACTGTATGCCGACTTTGCTATGCTTTAAAGTTCAAAAAGAGAAACGTCTGGATTATGCTGCGCAAGAGGAAAAGTCAACCTGGATCCATTACTTACACCACCACAGCCACTGAAACCATTGATGGAAGGAGCTGATCCCGATTCTAACCATTTTCTTCAACGCTGCTCGACGGCTCGACTACGAGATACCCTGAACCCTGCAAAAGAAGTAATACTCTTCTTCTTTCCGCACTTATGAGCGCGCGCTCTGCTATACTTTGGACGCTTATAACTCCATTTCTAGATGGACTATCTTTATGAAACTTTTAGAATATATTAATAGCATCTATATGTATGTATTTGTCAAATTTCAAGTCTCTAGTATTTGAAATGCATTTTTTACACTGTTAGAGAGTCGAAATAAAACACTCCACATTTACCGAATTCAAAAATTGAACTGTTTATTCCTTAAAATCCTAGTGCTTATATACCTTAAAAATACTTCCAGGCACTGGAAGGCTACAATTAACTACATGCACACAAGTGCACAGATGTTTGTCAAGTGTCCCTTTTCGATCGCTAAGCCGTTCTCCACGTCTCGCGTACATTTTTATTACTTGCTGCGTTGGTTGCTGCAGTAAAGGGATGACATGTTTATTGTTTGGCGTCAGATAGCGCACAGGCTATCGACTATTGCCTATTTCTAATATGTTTGTATATAAGTGGCATGTTCATGCTTGAACATACACCTTTGGGGGTGTGGGGGCGAATTGGGGACCGGAATCCAAAATCTAAAAAAAAAACGAAATTGTATTAAATTAGTATCTATCACTAACAATACAACACATAGACTGGACAACTAGAACAAACTTTTTTCACGAAACAGATTTTGAGTTCCTGTACTAATCATCTTCGTATTTGCTCGGCTCTGCTGCTCGGGCAGCGAAAATATCGTAGTTGATATTCAGGTCGCTGCCAGCGCTCGAACGAAATGATTCTTTTCTCATATGAAGCATCACTGTGTGCTATTCTTTCTTTATTCACTCTCTCACTTACTCTCTCTATGCCTCTCATATATATATATGTATGCAGGCACAAGCCAGCAGCGCACAAAAATTGAAATTTGTCCGCGAGTTACGATTCCCAACGATCCCATCTTCCCTTCTGAGTAAGAGTATGCCGAACTCTTAAACGGCTTTGCCATGCTCATGCAAAATTTTAGTGTTTTCGTGATTATTTTTGGGAAGGGTATGAAAACGTGATGTGCATAAGCATTACTTTTTCGCGATGATAAAGCACACACACATTTACTGTGTCTTGCTACATGTATGAGCATTTATGTGACAGTGTGCGAAACTTTTGCTGCCTGTAATAATTGTAGGGCCCAACAAAATATGACTACATAACGAATGCATATTTTTTGCATAAAAAAGCCATTTTACCTATATCCAGGCAGGGTCAAATCAGGTACTACATATTAAAGAACAAATGATAACCGATCAACAGGTAATAAAAAATAATTGAACTCTCCTGCAATTCGAACCCAAAATCGTTTACTTAATTCAAAGTTGAGGTAGGCACACGCCCAATATTCGAGACCCATGCACGAAAAATGCAAATGCCCCAGGCAGAGCATTCATTCAAATGCCAATACAAGTGATACTCGGCGATTGCGATTATCACATCAGAGACGTACACATATATTTGTGTGTGTGTGTAGGTTCACAATATCTACCAAACAGCAATCACTGGGAAATTAGAATTGCTACATGCAGCAAGTGTATCGTACACAGGCACATAAATTCCTACACATATAGCAATCAAGAGTCGCAATGATGCAGTAGTGCTTCGTCCCGTGCTTCCATTTGGTGCCTTGGATGGCGGAAGCTGCCAGGCCGACAACTTTATCAAGCGCATCTGCTGTTGAACGGGCCTTCCGGAAACCAAATTGGTTAGGTGAAAGGCCTCCGGCGCTAGCAATAGCACTCTCCAGCCTAGAGCAAATCAATTTCTCGAACACCTTTCCCATGGTGTCTAAGAGACAGATTGGTCTCTATGAAGACGGCTCATTCGGTGGTTTGCCAGATTTATGTAGCAATACCAAGTTCTGGACTTTTCAAGTTGCGGGGAACGTCTCGTGAATTAGTCATTCATTATATAATTCCGCGAACACGGTTGGCTGCAAGGCGAGGGCTAGCTTTAGCGCACGATTTGGGATCCCGTCTGGCCCTGGGGCTGAGTTAAGTCTAAGACCTCTGAGAGCTACTAATATCTCCTCGTCCGTAATTAAATCAATGTGGGTGCTCGTTGAGCCCTCCTCGGCGGACATGGTCTCAGGGGCATGAATGGAGCTAAGTCTTTGGTTGCCCGAATGACCTTCTTCAACTGTCTTCCAGCCGCCTGGTATGCTATTTGCTTTTCTACATATATACATATATACATAGCCCTACTGAAGGTGTACTCTTGGCCAGTATGAGCAATGGAACATCTAATGTCGCGAAAATCTCCAAAAGGATACGGGCTCTGGCATTAGTTGTGTAGCTACCCCATTCTAACGCCCATGAATTGAAGTCGCCTGCTATAATGGCCTTCCGACCCCTAGCATCCACGGCAAGCTGATCAAGCGTCGCTGTGAAATCGCTGAGCTGCATGCTGGGGGCCAGGTAGCAACTGTATAGCCATAAGTTAACCGTATCGGCCGCGTACGAATATTGAATGGCTTAACATCTGAAAGCACATTCGTTGAACTGCCACATGCCCATAGCGCTGCTTTGCCAGTACTGTCTGTTGCCCACGTTCTGGGACAGCTGGTCTTACAGTGATGAGGTTCACTATGAAAGGCTACGTCTATAAATTTTTCTCTTACAGTCTGCTCTAGTAGATCTTGGGCAGCTACACAATGATTTAAGTTAAGCTGAAGAAACCTTAACATTTTATTACGCGCAGCTTCACGGTAGGATGGGCACTTGAAGCTGCCTGCTGAATGGTCCGTCTGCTTTTCGCCTTTACGGACGCAGAGGCTACATTTTGGGCGGCTTGGTGCACGCTTTTGCACTGTGACCCATCTCGCCACACCTGAAACAGGCACCCTTCAGGTCACAGTCGCTAGCGCAGTTAGCGGCTATATGACCGTTATAGAGGCACTTGAAGCAGCGTTTAGGCTGGTCCACGGCTCGGATACGGCATACTATCCATCCTATCCTAATTTGGACAGCCCGAGCAGAGTTCTGGCTTTCCCAACCGGGAGAGCAACTGTAGCTCTTTGCTCTCCACCGTAAGCTGACCGAAGCGATTTAATAACCGCAATGGGGAGTGAGCTATCTTTCAACTCCACCCTAATTGCCTCTAGTATCTCCTCTTTGCTCGCTAATTCATCAAGATCACGAATCTCAATGTGTGCCGTTTCGGTAAGTGTTTTAACTACCGCTCTGTCGCCCAATGCCTTGCCTACAGCCTCATGAAGAGCCTCTGCGCTATGCTCCGGCTTCCTGCTTAGTTGCAACAGAAGGTCCCCCTTAGTTGTCTTCCTAATCCCCTGAACATCACCGCTCAGATGTTTTAAATTTGGGTCACTCTTAACTACGCGAAGCATGTCCGCATAGCTGCACCTTTTGTATGGGCTGCGACCCTTGACGACCGTCCAGCAACTCTTGTTAGTCTGTGGGTCTGCTTGATTCGCACTCCTAGCGTTACGCTTCTGTTGGGCCTCGACTTTTTTGAAGGAGTTTTCTTCACTTCGGCGGCTACTTCCCTTGGCCGCTTGGGCGTATTGCTACCTATTTGAACATTAATGCTCGCTTTTTGAACTTTCTCCACTGCTTTCCTGGGCGGCGTGGTCTGAACCTCGCAGGTTTTAACTGTTCGGTCGCAGAACTTTTCAGCCGCCTTGTGAAGATTGACCACTTTGGTCAACTCCTCTCTCAAGAGGCATTTATATGCCGCTGACCACCAAATAAAGCAGACAAGCCCTCTAGGTAACTCCTATTTGAGCTAACGCTTCCTTTAAGGACTTCGGTGCCTGGCAAGCAGCCACTGGGGACTGACTCGGTGCTACCGGCTGCGGCAACGCCCTCAGTTGTTGTTGCGGTGACCGCTGCAGCGAGGAGCAACGCGCGAACGCTTGCAGCTTATCCTCCATCATGGCCTCCATACTTGCTCCGACTACCGCGGCGTGGAGCCTGTAGTGAGCAATGACTACAAAAATTTGAATTTAGTGACCCCAGTAATTTAAAACTCAACTTAGCTACGAGACAGTAGGAGCTCGAAAGTATGCACTACTTTAGACTGTGTCTAAAAGTATGCAGTACTTTAGCTACCGTAACTTCGCCGCAGAAGTTAGGTTGCTGTCTTTGCTAAAACCAAGCTACTCAAAAAGGTTAGTGAACAGCTGAATGTCCGCTGCAATTTCCAGCACTACTAAAGCTAGGTACACACGATGCGAACAATTTGCAGCAAGTTAAAAATAATTTGTAGCAAAAGTTTGCACAACTGTTCACACCAATGCAAATATTGCATGCAAATTACTTGCTGCAATCAATTTTTGTTTTGCACGTAAATTTTTGCATAGATATTTCGTGCAATATATTGCGTTAATGTCTTTTCATTTTTTAGTTTGCATTGCTTGCAAGTGACACTCATTTGCAAGTTCTGTTGTTTGGAAAAAGTCAAGGAATAGCGACGTGCTAATATTATGTCGGCACAAAAATCGAGAGTTGCTGCTGTTGCCATATTAGTAATTTTGATAAAAAATATTTCATACAAAATGAGAAGTGAAAGATTTGGTAAAAAAAAAAAACAGCTAACAGTGGTAGTACCTACTTCAACTATAAAGGCACGTATAGCGTTAGCAGTTGCAAACTATAAAATAATTTACTTCGATGTAGGAGGCAAAGGAATAATTTCTGATGGAGGATGTTAAGGTGTCCCATGTACTTGTAGCGGATGATGCATTCGGATAGAAAAGATACATAATGAAACCATGTCCATTTAGAAATCAGCCTGCTATTGGAACTAGGGCCAGAAAAGACAATAGATGTTGTCTCTGCAATTTGCGCATTACATAACTGGTTGATGGCCAAGAAAGAGTCAAACATAAACTGCATTCCATTTCAAAGAAGTACGGAAGACTCTACTGAATTTAAACATTTTTTTGTGCCTGATGATGAAGTGTCATGGCAATATAAACATATATGAAATAATCAATTACTCTGATATTTTCAATAACTTTTATTATTTACAAAAATTTTGAATTTTATAATTATTTCCGTCGTCATTTTTAATGAATTTAGGCGCTTTGCTTGCTGCAATATTGCCACTGAAAGCAAACAGCACATGCAACCATGCAAGCAACTGAGGAAACCAACTTAACGGCAAAATTCTGTATTCAGACGACAAGCAAACAGAGTTGCCGCAAACAGTTATTGCAAATTTTTTGTTTGCAGCAAAATGTTTGCACCCGTGTTCAAACGTGCAAATTTGATTGCAGCAATCAACTTGCTGCAAATTGTTTGCATCGTGTGTACCTAGCTTAACAGCTGTGCACCTGATTGTTATTATTTGTGCAAGTGTGACAATTGTGACACACAAGCACAACGCTTTCCCGCATGTGTATGTGTATGCAAGCTCACATCAGCTACACAACCGAACGAACATCAACTGCTGGGGTGCTAGTAGTGCTACAGGCAGCAAGAATATCGCACACAGGCACATAAATGCCTAAACATATAGCTAGGAAGTGTAAATGTGTGTGTATTGTAGAGGTGGGCATGGGCCGAAATTTTGCACCCAACCCGACCCAGCCCATGGGCCGAAGAGCAAAATTTTACCCGTACCCGAAAGCTACAAAAATTTTGCAACCCGTAACCAACCCGCCCGCCCGAAATTTGTTCTTCTCTTTATTTTTTCACTTGCTTTTTGCTTTCGCGCTTTTTTTTTTAGTGATCACAATTGTAATAGATGGTGATGATTATTGTAATTGAGATAATCGATGACAAACGTAATAGATAGTGTACACGAAGTTATGAAAAGAAAATATTTGCAATTAAAATTGAAAATATTTAAACATTTCGCGATTGCTTTCTCATATTTCCGAATTATTTCGGGTAAGGCGGGTTGAGCGGTGTAACCCGCACCCGCCCGTACCCAACCCGAAACTCGATTTTCCAGCCCACACCCACGGGTACCCGCGGGTGCCCACGGGTACCCGACAAAAACCCAGCCCATGCCCACCTCTAGTGTATGGTCATCGGGAAATAATATTCTATATGCGCATCAACACTTTCATACCCTCTTTCCACAAATAATCATGAAAACGCTAACATTTTGCATGAGCATGGCAAAGCCGTTTAAGATTTCGGTATACTCTTCGCTCAGAAGGGAACCAAAACTTTTCGGACCTGGGTGCATTTGTTATCACTTTGCTGTCATTGCCGTGCCGTGTCATCAAATGCTGAGGTGGAAAAGGTGTTCAGCCAAGTCAATTTGGTTAAAACCAAATTAAGGAATAGCTGAATATTGATACGTTAAATTCTATTTTGGCAATTAGGTTGGTTTTACTAGTTAACAATTACATACAATTAAATATATTATCTTTGGATTAGGTTTGGACTACAACGAAACGGCAAATGTTGCCAAAACTACAAGCTACCGGAAAATTGTGTACGCCAAATTGGCACAAAAAATACATATAGCAACGAAAAATACAAATTTTGATGAGGTGCTATACCATTTAAACGAAAATTAAAATAAAATTATACTTTAGAAATAGAAAAAATGTTATCCGTTTTTTTTTTTTGACCTTTTCAAAAATATTTTGGCACTTTTTTGTCCTTTTTTTGGTGTCAACTGTTATGCTTTTTTGGCGAAAAGATGGCAACACTGGTATACACATACATATATACATATATGCATGTATGAATGCAGTTTCTATTGCTTGAATGCACAATTCATAAACGTTCGTTTATAAATTATTATCAATTGGCAGCAAGCATTTTATAATAAATATACAAATATTAAATATTAATAAAAATAATTTAAAAAAAAAGTTTTTTGCAGGATTTGAACTCACGCAACCAATATAGCTTGCATAGCACTTACCACCAGCGCCACTGCCATGGCCTGAGCTTCATTAACTAAGTAACGATTGAAAAATTCACAATTCAATCACAATTCATAGAAATGTTAGCATGAAAACTTTTGTATTGTGAAGAATCACATTGCAACATCAATGTTCTTGAATTAATTAATAAATATATACATAGTGCAATAAGCAGATAATTATAACACAGGTTAGCGAGAGATCGGCGACCGGCGGCAAACAATAACGCAGCAACAGACAGACAAACAGATAAATGCAACGACCAAACGAACGGGACAAAAGCATTCTAACGGCGATCAATCCCGGTACAGGCTGCATTATTCGCAAATAATGCACTTAGCAACAGCATCGAACGGCAGCAACGACATAACGGACAGCAATAGCAAAAACAAAATGGACAGAGCGCAGACAGAACGTAGTGCTAAGAGAGCAGCGCAGCGCACAGAGCAAGCGGCGCAATGCTAAGAAAGTGCCGCCGTGCTCAGAACAAGCGAGCAGCGCAGCCTTAAGAGCGCAGAGCCACGTGCCGAGCCGAGCCGCAGCGCAGAGCGGGTAAGCGCAGCAGCCGCTCCGAAACAAAGGTCGCGTGAGCGCTGCAGATCAATTATCTTCTGACCTCCGAAGCGAACGCACGGAATTGCGTTCTGCTAATCGCCGGTAAGTAACCAAAGCTGTACCGAATAAGGGTTTGTTTTCGCGAGACTTAGCAGGTGACCTGTAGTTAGCTAAGTTCAGAAGCAGAAATGTGAGTAAAAGTGAAATGTGCAAAATGTGAAAGTGAATGGTGTTAAGTGTTCTTCCGGGTGGTATCGCGGCACATAGCGGGCCGCCATACGCCAGAGCTGGGTCCACGTGGCAGTGATATTGCCTGTTTTAGGTTGTCAGTGTCTATTGGGCTGGCCGGGTTATCTCGCAACGAACCCCAGCTGGTGCCACGTGATCCCGCTCCGAGTGTGATACACTAGATTTGGATCCACGTGGTAGCCAGCTGGGTCATCATAACTGCCGGCGAGTACGGTGTTCCAGTCTCTGAATGCTATACACCGGAGCTGGACCCGTAAGACCTCGCATCTCACGCAGGTGCCACCGATGCTCGGTAGACGCCACTAGACTCTCACTCCGAGCGTTATACGCCAGGGTGAGGTCCGAGCGGCCAGATGCGCGCGTGCCTTTGGCATTTCCAGGCCGCCGTCTGCTGCTCCCGTCATCGCCGACCCATTTCCTACCTATTATTCCCCCTAACCTGTTATTCCTCTCATCCCGTGGTTCCGGCAATTTATAAATTTCCAGTAAATGACCCTGGGGAGACTGAGAGAAAACCGATTGTATACTCCATGTACGTTTGCCAATTGCCGAAATATTTCGTTTATTAAATAAATAAACGGCACCTACTGGAACAGAGTCTCCCGCAGCAACGTTCTTACATGTTTTTTTTTTTTTTTTTTTTTTTTTTTGAAATCAGGAAAAAAAATTGAGGTTTTTCCTTTTGAAATAAATCAAAACGCAGTTTTGTAAATGTAGGTGCACATAAGTTTATTCAATAAAAGCAAAATTAAATTATACACAACACAAAATGATACAATGATACAATACTCGATATGCAGCATGCTTTTATACTTCCTTCTTACATATCGAATGTTCTAGATATCTTCTTCCTACGCTACTTCTCTTACATATAGAATGTTCTGGATGTCTCCTTTCGTATGCTTTTACGCTTGCTTTTCTGTATGTATGTATGTATATATGTATGTTATGTATGTTATGTATGTACACAGTCCAGAACATTCGTTTTCTTATTCTATTGAAAATGCTTGAACAGCCAACGACTGATTTTACAGTTACATCAAATGCTTATTTCTACAAAGATGATAATGATGATGAGTTTTGTTCGAGATCATTCTTCAACACCCTCCCTAAAACTCAACATCTTCATAAAATTTTGTTCTTTACTCTTAATTCCTAGTTTCTTTCTCTCTGCTCTCCTTTGACATTTTCTACCGTTCATCTATGCTGCTATCGCTTCATCTATGCTGCTATCGTTCATTTTAAGTGACTGTCGCCTTCCCTTCTGCCCTTCTTCTTTCGCTTTTGAGCACTTCGCTTACGTCTGTCTCCGTTCGCCTTGATCTTCTTTGATTTCGTCTTATCCTCGTTACTACTACACGGTTGCCAAATCTACCCCTGCTTTCCTCTTCTTTAGTCTTCAATGCTTTTGCGGCGCCTTCTATCATGCTTTCCACTGCTTCAAAGGCAAGCCTTCTTCCTCCTCCTCGATGCTATGGCTATCATCATAGCATAGCTATTGCTACTGCTGCTTTTTCTGATTCTGCAGTTTCGTCAGTATCCATTTCCTCTGCCTCCCTTTCGGCGTCTCTTCATCACTTTTTCTGTCTTCACTGTGTCCAGCTTTACATCTACTTCCATTTTGCTTTCGGCTTTAGCTTTCGTCTCCCCTGTTGGCTTATCCACTTCTTCTCTGTTGTCTTCATCCAGTAGTATCATGGATTCTTCTTCCGCCTTTTCTGATTTATCTTCAGCTTTCTCAGCAGCTTCTTTATCGTCGACCTTCTCAGCTTCTAAGGTGCTGCAACTGGCCTCCAGTTGCCTATTGGTGTCATCTGCTGCCACGGAGTTTTTTTTTCTCGTCCTCCGAGCTACCAGCTTCGTCTTCTGCACCCGATTGTGGTTTCGCTTTCTCCACATCGCTTCCTTTCAGTTTTTCCATCAGTTTAGCCAGCTTTATGTCCAGATCCTCGTTGCTATCATCGCTATCGTCGCCCTTTTTTTTCTTAACCTTCCTGGACCTTATGCAATTTTTGACTTTTTATTGCGTTTCGTTGCCTGTTCCAGCGCCGTCTTGAGTATGCGATGGATTTCCTTGAGTTTAACTTGATTCTCTAGTAGCTTATGTCGCGATTCCAGCGGATCCTCCATTGTCTTACGCTGTATGTTCACCTGCTCTATGGATTGTTTTTGCTTTTCCCATTCATTCCTTACTCCCTCATGGATCGACGCTCAGACTCTAGTTCGCGTAGTAAATCCGAGATGCGTTGATTCTTTGCCTGTAGCTCACTCCAGCTTTTGTGCACTATTTTCTTCTGCTTCTCGTCTTGTTCAACAAGCAGCCGCTGCATTTTCTCGCGCTCATCCAGTATTGTCTGCTTTAACAATTCAACTTCCACTTGGCATTGCTGCGGATCGTGGCACACTAACTGATACTCGCGCTGCAGTTCTTCACGATCCCGCTCCTTATTGATCTCTCTGTACAGATCATCCAGCTTGCGTTGCTCCTCTTGTTTTACTTGTACCGCTTTCCAAACGCGCTCCTTTTCATACACAGCCGCCTCACAAATTGCAGTCGCATCTTGAATTTTACGCCTTGCCTTGATCTCGCTCAGATGCTGATTCTTGCAACTGGTTACGCGTCTCATCCAGCATCATCTTGATCTCCATGTACTCTTTATACAGCACGGAGAACTGCAATTTCAAGCACTTATACTCTGTCGTATCCGCGATGACCGACGCACGTAGCTGACAGATATCCATTTTAAGCTTCTCGACTTCCTTTAGTGTTTCACGATGCTTAGCATGCAGCTTATCCATCTCCTGTGACCGATTGTTTGCCAATTCCCGATACTTCCACCAGATCTTTCTGCAGCTCCTCCAGATGATGACTATTTACATTCATCGTTGCAATACTACCACCGCTACTGGGCGTCTTTGCAGTGAGCGCATCCCTATTCTTCATCATGTGCGTATGCCATGATTTTTCAAATTCACATCTCCGCCACCCATGTTGAGATTTGCCTTTCCATACGCTTTGATAATTTTAGCACCGCCTGTCTTCAGGGAATCCAATTCTTTATGTGCAGAATACCAGCCTCGACGCCTTAACATGTGATCAGAAGCTCCTGAGTCGATCACCCCGCTCGTCATTTTCTCTGCCGTCCCTGCTTGCAATCAATACTTTCCTTGAGAAATCGCCTGATTCTCCTTGATCATTTTCAGCACTTCTCCTTTGGTAACAGTTGCTGCTCTTGTGGCCTTTCTTTATACATATATAACACCTGTAGCAGTCTTTCTTTAGATGTCCAATCATACCACAATTATAACATTTCATAGTTTTCTTCTTATGTTCATATTCACTTTTATTTTTCCTGTTGCCTGCAACTAACGCTGTTGACTCTTCGGATACCACTTCTTGATCTTTTGACCTTATTTCTTCTGTCATTAAACGAGTCGTCAAATTTTCAATGTTCTTTTACTGTCCTCCTTTGAGGCAAAGACGATAGGATTCGCGACATTAACATTGTCTCAGGCACAGCACTTCCAAGATTTTTCATCTTGCTCCACAAAACTTCTAACTTTGAAATGTTATAGTCCACACTTTCATTTTCAATCCATTTGAAATCAAAAAACTGTTTCTGAATAGCTGATAAATTTTCTTATGATTTCATATCATACACTGAATTTAATTTTACCCACATTTCTCTAGCTGTTTTGCAGCTCACAATCAATTCCATCGGTCTTCTCTCGATAGAATGAATTATTATTCTTCTTGCAGTCTTATCAGCCTCTAAAAACCTTTTCGAGTCTCTTTCATAAGCTGCAGACTCCTCTGTTGGACACGTCAAAACACCTTCACACACGGCAAGAACATCGTCGTCTTCTTCCAATATGTTGCGAATCATGAAACACCACAAATGCCAATTGTCTTTGTCGCGTAATCGTTCCATTTTCATATTTCCCGGCTCCATTTTACTGTCTTTATTTTATTACTTATTTGCCACTAAATCACTTTTGTACTTGCACTCGATTTCACACTACATTACACCACTAACCATACAACACATAGACTGGACAACTGGTACAAGTTAATGTGCACACTTATTTTTTGACATTAGAACCCCCTCAACTTCGTATTTGCTCGGGTTTTTACTTTTAGGGTCGGGAGAAAGAAATTTCTGATGGCAAAATCATTCCGCTTCGAGCGCTCGACAGTGATGGTCGATTTTCAAAAAGGCCTGGCATGTGCCGCTCTTTCCCTTGCTCTGTAAATTTTTCTTATTAAATTGATTTTATTAAAGTTCACATAATCGCGGGTTTAATTATTGCAAGTGTTTTCATATTCCTGTGCAAGGTTTGATCCGTGTTATACTGTGCTTTTGGTAAATTGCTTTTTTAACTTTGAAGTTTGGTGCAGCTAGTGTCTTGTTTACTAGCATTATTTGCATTTTGCTTTAGTGTTTCTATTTTCTTTTGGCGCTCTCCCTACTTCGCTCTTAAAACGTTTGTTAGTGTGAGTGCTTGCAATTTTGGTCTTGCTTACTATTGTTGTATTTTTTCCCTCTCTTAATTTTAATTTCGTGCTGTGCAAGTTTACTCTCTCGCTGTGCACTTGCTCTCTAACGGCTGTTTGTTGTTGCTCTTGCTCTCTCAGTATATTTACATTCTCTCTGTTTTTATTTTTGTTTTTATTTTCCGTTTTTTTTTTTTCTGCATATTTTCTTTTCATCCCAGTTGCCAATATGAGTTGCTGCAAAAATCATGCACATTCAGGCTGGCAGGTGATGCTGCACAAGCGCAATTTGTAAATTGCTGGTTGTGCGAAAATATGATGCATACTAAGTGGGCAGGTCTTACTGGGCGTGATTATGACAAGATCATGTCCACTGCCAAAATTGGTAGTGGTGGCTTACGCTGGTCTTGCCCGATCTGTTTGGAAAAACAAATAAATTTTTCCAAAATGTATAGTGCTGTGAGGGCTCAATTTTTAAAACTGAGAAAGCTCTCTAAGCAGTTATCCAGTGACATGGCTGCTGCTGAAGAGATTCTAAACCAGTATAATTTTGAAAGTCCTCCTCCTAATTCGGAGACTCCACTGTTATTGGTCCCTCCTTCTGTACAAATACCGTCACCGAACTTGCTTGCTCCACCCTCACCCTGTGCTTCAGTATTGTCCTCTGCGCCTAACTCTCTTGATCCTATACCAGTAGTTTCTGAATCTTCTGTTTCCCCTGTCGTTGCTGCTATTGATACTCAAGTCTCTGTTCAAATATTGGACTCCTCTCCAATTATTGCTCAAACTAAGAGTGACAATAAGTCGGCCACTCCTGGCATTACCTTATCTGTCGTCTCTCCTCGAAAGCAAGTTTTCTTATCTAGGCTTTCATCGGATACGACATGTGAGGCAGTATCTGCTTTTATTTCAAGCAAGATCTCGGCCAATGTATTTATATCGAAGTTTAGTTTTGCGACTCCGCGAGAAATTGCTTCATTCAAGATCAATGTGCCGCTTGAGTTTTCACAACAATATGTGATCCCAAATTCTGGCCACCTCATGTAGTTGTCCATGAATTTAAACCTAAAATCGAAACAAATCTCATCCTATTTCCTTACCTTCGGTGCAATCAACATCAAGTATTACACCAAAAAACTAAATATGTTTCATTCTTCTTCTCAGCTTTCACTCATTTACCAAAATGTACGTGACTTGAAATCTAAACTTAAAAGTCTATACTTGCATAGTTTTAGCGTTCAATATGACATTATTGCCTTCACTGAAACATGATTAAGTCATAACATTCATAATATTGAGATTCTTTCAAGTAATTTCACTATTTATAGACTTGATTTTAATTGCTGTTAAATCCAGTATCCACTCCGAAATATTTACCTTTTCCTATTTTCATGATGTCGAGATTGTAGGGGTTAAATTAATGCTCCCATCGTGCTCTTTGTTTATTACATGTTCTTATATCCCTCCCTCTTCTGAAATGCAGGTTTATGCTCAACATATAACCTGTATTAAAGAAATTTATGAACATGTAACTGATAGAGACTTTCTTCTTGTGTTGGGTGATTTCAATATTCCTAACACTTCTTGGTCCTCAACTTGTAATGCAAATTACTTTATTCCGACAATTGATCACTATCTTTTTGATGAATTGTTTAATCTTTCCATGTTTCAGATGAACTCCATTTCTAACCATCTGAATCGCACGCTTGATCTTGTGTTCATTAATTATGACTCCATCATTAATGTCATGACATCAACTCCTTTCTGCTTCCCAGAGGATTTGCATTACCCCACTTTAGAGGTTTTATTATCTATTGATAATCCTCTAACTTATTCATCTTTGCCTTCTAATTTAGTCCGCTGTTATCGTAAATGAAATTTTGTTTTGCTTAATGAATTAATTAATTCAACTGACTGGTTTCTTCTTTATGAGTCGGTTGATATTAATTTGGCAGCATCGATTTTTTATAATACCTTAAATTCTATTCTGGATGTGTGCGTCCCTCTATGTCGCATTTTGCCCCGTTCAAATAAACCGCCATGGTTTACTAAGACTCTTTCGACTCATTGACTGGTCTAAATATTCCATTGCCAAGTCAAACTTCACTCTTTTAAATTCTCGGTGTTATGAGAATTACCTTGTACGTTGCAAACGACAGTTTGCTCGAGATCCTAAACAATTTACTCATTTGTAAAGTTGAAGCGTAAGTCTTCTGGTTTGCCGTCCTTATTTGTCCTTGGTGCTAATAAAACTTGTACTGATCAGGATTCCTCTGATCTTTTCGCAGATTTTTTTCAATCCACTTACACTTCTGTTGATCTCTATTGTGATTCGTATCCATATTCACTTCCTGATTATGGTTCTATTTATGCTCCTAATGTTACTGCAGCATCTCTAGCTACAGCCATTAAGACGCTGAAGTCACCTTTCTCCCCTGGTGCTGACAATATCCCAAGTTGTGTCATTAAAGAGTGCAGTGTTTCTCTTCAATCACCATTGCTAAAATTGTTTAACTTGTCTTTGGAAACTTCTGTGGAAAGAGTCTTTCATCATTCCTTTATATAAAAAAGGTGGAAGATCTGATATTTCCAATTACAGAGGTATTGCAGAATTATCTGCTATTCCGAAGCTATTTGAAACAAGTAAGAAAACTCTAGTCGAGAGTGCTCGACTAGATAATACCCTGAACCCAATGTTAATAAAATAAAATAATCTGTACTGTGGTGGCAATCGCAAGTAACAGACTAATCGTTTTACAGAACACAATTGAAGTTTCAGTGTTGGATAATGTCTAAAATCCGTTAAACATGTTCCTTTAGTTATTGCACCCACATAAATGAATGATAATCAATCAGACAATTACTGATAAGTGATTGTAAGTTTAGATTTCGCTGTGTGTAATTATTATACGCCTATTTATCACCATAGCTTGAGAATACAGATATTTTTAAAATCATTACTCAATAGTGATGATACTTAAGCTTATGGGTAAATCAGAAAGTATAGATAACAATGTATGCGTGTAAGGTTCAAAATGTACTATGTACGTGTATATATACATATGTGTGTATGCATTGCCAAAAAAATAATAATAGATGGCGCTTATATTAGTTGAAATTCGAAAAATTTTATATTATTAAATATCATTAAAAATAGAGCCAACAAATAGACGTTCCTCGATTAACACCGCATCACCTTAATTACCACAGACACTTCATAATTGTAAAAGAAATATATCAATGCCACTCGAAGCTGTAATAGCCATAATAAATAAGTTCACTGCTTAAGCGCCATCTAGCAAGTTTAAATTCTTAGACTAGTTTTGAATGTACATGTGTGCATACATATAGGAAAACTCTTACCGCAGATGTCACGTGCTTTTCTTTTTTGGGCAAACTTTGTGTTCATTATTTCTGTTGACTTAACGGAATAAAATATAATTGAAACAAAAACACTTTCAGAAATTATGCTATTAAATATTTGAAATTTTTGAAAAAAAAAAAAACGCGCTTATTCACAATTAGTTAAACTAGCATCTGACTTTCAAAGGTATTAAATACAAAAGAATAAATAATAATAAAAAACAAGTAAGAAGGCTCTAGTCGTGACGGCTCGACTACAAGACCCCCTGAACCCTGCAAAAAAGTGATACTCTTCTTCTTTACGCACTTAGATGCGCGCGCTCTGCTAACTGCGCAGTTGCTGCCGTGGCTTGGGGGTGGGTTGGGCTGAACTTTGGACGCTTATAACTCCATTTCTAAATGGACGATCTTGATGAAATTTCCAGAGTAGATTAGGAGTATCTCAATCTATCTATGTGCCGAATTGCAAGTCTCTAGTATTTGAAATGCGTTTTTTTTAATTGGAGGCGAAGGGGGCGTGGCATCTAAAATCTGTAAATTACGTAATCTGCGTATCCATAATATCTATCTAAATAAACAAATTTGAAGTCTCTAGCTGAAACAGTGTAGAAGTGTAGAAGACAGGGCTCAATCAACTTATTTTTTTATGCTGATCAAGAATATATATACTTTATGGGGTCTGCGACTTCTCCTTCTGCCTGTTACATACATTTTCACAAAACCATTATACCCTGAATTCCCATTTTCAATGGGTTCAGGGTATAAAAATTATAACATCAACCTTGCAACATTTCTGTAAATCGATTATTCAACCATCCCAACATGGTTTTATTCAGAATCGATCAACATCCTCGAATTTCACTTCACTTCACTTGTCAATGATAGTTTTTCTAAAAAAATGCAAACTGATGATATTTATAATGATTTCAGTAAAGCATTTGACACAGTTAATCATCAGATATTAATTCTGAAGCTCGAACGTTTAGGTTTTTCCCCTAAGCTTGTGTCCTGGATTTCATCCTATTTTAACGGTAGAACCCAAAGAGTCTTGCTGAGAACAGCTACTTCTAAACTTATCTTTGTTTCGTCTGGTGTTCCTCAAGATAGCCATTTGGGACCATTACTATTTTCGCTTTTTATACCCTGAACCCATTGAAAATGGGAAATCAGGGTATAATGGTTTTGTTAAAAGTATGTAACAGACAGAAGGAAGCGTGGTAGACCCCACAAAGTATATATATTCTTGATCAGGGTGACGAGAAAAGTTGATCTAGCCCTGTCCGTCCGTCCGTCTGTCCGTCTGTCCGTCCGTCCGTCTGTCCGTCTGTCCGTCCGTATGAACGTCGAGATTTCGGAAACTACAAAGCTATAGAGCTGAAATTTCACATGAACGTATGTTAGTTACGCAGTACGAGTTTATTTGTTTTTTCGATAAGTCATCCCATTTCCAAATTATCGATAAATAATCGATAAAAAATTCGTTTACATTTTTTAGGTTTTTTTGGCATAACTTCTACACTGTTTCAGCTAGAACCTTCAAATTTGTTTATTAAGATAGATATTATGAATACGCAGATTATGTAATTTACAGATTTTGGATGCCACGCCCCCTTCGCCCCCAATTTGAAAAAAACGCATTTCAAATACTAGAGACTAGCAATTTGGCATATAGATGCATTTTATTACTCCTAATCTATTCTATTTCATGACGATCGTTCATCTAGAAATGGAGTTATGAGCGTCCAAAATTCAGCCCAACCCGCCTCCAAGCCACGACAGCAACTGCGCGGTTAGCAGAGCCCGCGCTCACAAGTGCGTAAAGAAGAAGAGTATCACTTTTTTGCAGGGTTCAGGGGATCTCGTAGTCGAGCCGTCTCGACTAGAGCCTTCTTACTTGTTATAAATGACCTTCCTAGTTGCATCTCTTATTCTACCATATTTATGTATGCGGATGATGTAAAACTTTGTCTTCCATACTCCAGTGCAAATGGGCATCTACACCTTCAAGATGACCTTGATACATTTCAATCTTGGTGTGTCGTGAACCAGTTGCACCTAAATTGCTCAAAGTGTATGACTATGACTTTCAGTCGTTCCGTTCCTCATATTGTTGACTATAAAATTAGTAACATTTCCTTACAACGCATCTTTACAGTCAAAGATCTTGGTGTTCTGTTCTGTACGTCCTATCTTAGAGTATTGCTCAGTTGTTTGGTCTCCGCAACATAAACTGTATCAAGATCGTATCGAATCAGTCCAAAAACAGTTTCTTCTTTTTGCCCTAAGGGATCTTAACTGGGACAGTAATTTACGATTACCGTCTTACCATAGTAGGCTTCAGCTCATTGATCTTCCATCGTTAGCGATTCTAGGAATTGATTTTCTGCACAAAGTAATTAACGGTAATATTGATTCGTCCTTTTTGTTGATGCGTCTTAATTTCTCGGTTCCGTCCCGAACAACTAGACATTATCGTCCGCTTCATTTACCTATTTGCACTACGGATTATTCTTTGCATAGTGCGTTTCATGTTCTTTGTGTTAATTTTAATAAATATTATAACGTATTTTCCTTAGAGCTCTCTCTTCCTAA
The DNA here is from genome assembly GCA_030914345.1 of Drosophila koepferae. Taxonomy (NCBI): domain Eukaryota; kingdom Metazoa; phylum Arthropoda; class Insecta; order Diptera; family Drosophilidae; genus Drosophila; species Drosophila koepferae. The sequence continues at coordinate 21,147 of JAUESR010000104.1, forward strand.
AATTAAATCTTTGCTTTTAGCACACCTTAGGGAAATCACTCGCAATTCACAGGCATAAGCTACATTATGTTGCTATTGTTGCTTGCAATGATTTCCCAATCCCATCAAATATTCTATATTACAGCTCTTCTTTTAAGAGCTGTTAATATCTTCCTTGTTTCTTTATTATTATACTTTGTTCCCAAAGCGAAAAAAGTATATTGGGTTTGTGCAATGTCCGTCTTGCTGTCCGTCCGTCTGTCCGTATGAACGCAATATTTTTCGGCGCTATTAGAGCTAGAGACTTGAAATTTTAAACATATACTCATATATGCTCCCGAATTATAAAGTGTTAAAATTTTCCCGATCCGCCCACTAGGGGCGTGGCAAATCGGAAAACTCTTCCGCCCATAGTCAAGTTATCATACTAGATGATGAGCTAGAGAGTTGCAATTTGGAATGTATACTCGGGGTGACAACCCAAGTTCAAAAAGCTATGGCGGATATATCTACGCCCATTGGGGGCGTGGCAAATCGGGAAAAACGTATCTTCTACACCGTTAAAGCTAGAACGCTGAATGTGAGTTAATGTTATGATTCTAATATGCCACGCCCCCAAATAGGCTGAAAATATATTTTTGGGTCATCGATAGAGGAGGACATTAGTAACTCAACCATCCAAATTTCAAGATTCTAGCTCTAAAACTGTAGGAGATATAAAGTTTTGCGGTTTGCCACGCTCCCTGTGGGCGTAGATATATCTAACATAGCTTATTGGTCTTGGGTTGTCAACCCGAGTATACATGAAAAATTTCAAGTATCTAGTGTCAATAGTGTTGAAAATATAGCACAATTTGAAAAATCACTATATATTCAGGTCCGATTTGCCACGCCTTCAATCGGCGTAGACATATCCGCTATAGCTTTTTGAACTTGGGTTGTCACCCCGAGTATACATTCCAAATTGCAACTCTCTAGCTCATCATCTAGTATGATAACTTGACTATGGGCGGAAGAGTTTTCCGATTTGCCACGCCCCTAGTGGGCGGATCGGGAAAGTTTTAACACTTTATAATTCGGGAGCATATATGAGTATATGTTTAAAATTTCAAGTCTCTAGCTCTAATAGCGCCGAAAAATATTGCGTTCATACGGACAGACGGACAGACGGACAGACGGACGGACAGCAAAACGGACATTGCACAAACCCAATAATCATGAAAACGCTAACATTTTGCATGAGCATGGCAAAGCCGTTTAAGAATTCGGTATACTTTTCGCTCAGAAGGGAACCAATGGGATCGCGTCGAGAAGAAATTTCAATTTTTGTGAGCTGCTTGCTGTTTGTGCCAACAGTATACATATATTTTTGTGAGAAGAGAGCAGAGAGTAAAAAACATAGGGCAGAAAGAGAAAGAGAGCAAGGGAAAGAGCGGCACATGTCAGGCCTTTTTGCAATATCGACCGTCACCGTCGAGCGCTCGAAGCGATTTTGCCATCAGCAATTTTTTTTCTCCCGACCCTTAAAGTAACCCGAGCAAATACGAAGTTGATGGGGTTCTAATGTCAAAAAATAAGTGTGCACATTAATTTGTTCCAGTTGTCCAGTCTATGGGTTGTATGGTTAGTGCTTAGACACTCTAACTCTAAAGGTGAACGATATATAACTAATATAACTTTTCAACATTCTCGATAAACGTCGTTAATGCATAACTTTGAAACAGGACTATTTATCGATTTCTGTGAAACAAACTCGTTGTGCGCGTGCAATACACGGACCTACAAATGGGGGCTCGTCCGGGAATGGTCCAAGTTACACTCTGAACTATTATAATGATTTAAGACGAAAGACAAGTTGCTCAAAAGTGAAATGAAAAATTATTGTGAAGGTGTGAGCGAGACAGAAGAGACGTTCAGTGACAATTTCAAGTTCTTGTGAAATTCACTTTTCTGACGAAAGCAATGTGCGCATGCAGAAACGAATAAGAGAGAAGAATAGAAGAAAGAGTGCATGCAGTGACGCCGAAGAAGTTTCTCGATGTCATAATTTGTTGATACGCTGGCGGATGAGCTGGTGCGTAAAGAGACGCAGGTGATCAGGATCGCAAGCAAAGGGACTGTGTGGTGAGATCAAGTTTGTGCTGAGATTCGTCGTTGGAATCGCAGGTGATCAGGATCGCAAGCAAAGTGGCTGTGCGGTTAGATCAAGTTTGTGCTGAGATTCGTCATTGGAATCGCAGGTGATCAGGATCGCAAGCAAAGTGGCTGTGCGGTGAGATCAAGTTTGTGCTGAGATTCGTCGTTGGAATCGCAGGTGATCAGGATCGCAAGCAAGTAGCTGTGCGGGTGAGATCAAGTTGTGTCGAGAGAATCTTTGCCAAGGTCACGGAATTAGTGAGCAGCGGCGAGAGAAACAATAGAAGAAGAAGCGGAATTTGCGTATGACGAAATTGGCGTATGAATTTGCTGTTGCGCGGCAATAATTTTGTATGTAGTAGCAAATTGTGTAACATAAGTAAAAAAGAAAAGCCATAGCAACGAGAGATTGTAAGCGAACAAAGACGATTGTTATCGGTGTTAATTAACAGAATTGATATGTAAATTCACAGCTTGGGCTGTTGAATAATTTAAAGAGTATAAGTTTAAGTAAGCTGATAACTATTTATAAAATGGAGCGAAGTGAGATTTTAGAGCTTCTTGTTAGCCAATTGAGAGAAAAACTAGAACAATTGCAACTGAGTACGGCTGGACGCAAAATAGAACTGCAGAACAGACTATTAGAGCACTATGGTTTGGGAGTCGCAGAAGAAATTTCTGAGAATGAATCTGTGAATTCAGTTCCTTTGGCGCGTAGTTTAGAGCATAGCAGATCGTGGTTTACACTTAAAGACGTAGAAGATAGTGTAAATAAATTTGATGGCTCAAGTTTAGTGGATGTAGAACAGTGGATTCTAGAAGTAGAAGAATGTGCAGCTACAGTGCAGTGGACAGAATTACAGTTGTTCGTGTACGCTAAGCAATTACTCAATGGTCCTGCTAAGTTGTTTATTCGCAGTCAGAAAGGTATAAATATCTGGGATAAACTGAAAGATGCATTGAGAAGTGAATTTGAGATTCGAGTATCGTCGGCAGAAATTCACAGACGGTTGAGGAAGAGGCAGCTGAAGAAAGACGAGACTTTACAGGAATATTTGTACACGCTAATGGAGATAGCTAAAAATATTGATTTAGATGAGGAGAGCTTAATTGATTATTTTATTGAAGGGATACCAGATTCGAAAATAAATAAGACGTTTTTGTAGCAAACAGTTGAAAATTCAAATAGAAAGCTATCAGAGGTTACGTAATTTAGAGACAGTGTCGGATAAGTCTGAGTTGAAAATTGTGAAAAAAGAGAACGCAGTTAGTAGAGAAACAAAATGCTTTAAATGCGGAGCTGACTCGCATATTTTGAGAAATTGCTCTAAGAACCAGTCTGGCTGTTTTAAATGTGGTAAGCCTGGACATCATGCAGCGCAGTGCAAAGGCGAAATGGAGAATGAACAGAAGAAATCAGGAAATGGTGCCAGTGGAGAAAAGTCTATTAATAAGCTATCGAGTACATTCACGCAGTCTGGATTAGAATTGAAAGATATAGTTTGTGGCACAGTGATTTGCAAAGGCTTAGTTGATACCGGCGCGGACCTGTGTCTCATACAGAAAAGTGTATTTCGGAAGTTAGGGATAAAGAAATTATCCAGTCTTAGTAAAACCTTGAGCGGCATAGGCGACAGTCAGATTATGACGTTTGGAAGCTTTATAACAAAAGCAAAGATTGATAATATCGACATGAATATTGAATTTCATGTAGTGCCAGATGAAGATATAGTTTTCGCAGCCATAATAGGAAGAACAATTCTAGACTTTGTTGATATAGTAGTGACTAAAGGTGGAACGACATTGAAACCTAGAGCTGATAAAGTATATGCAGACACCATAATTAAAAATTATTATTGTGTGGAAGTGTTAAATGAGTTTAGAGACATCTGTATGCTTAGTTAAGATCAAGCTGAAGAGACAGTAGATTTAGAGTTGCCACACTTGACTAAAATACAGCAACAAACTGTGAGATCAATAGTAGACTCTTATCAGCCAGTAAAAAATTCAACCTCTCTAATAGAAACGAAGCTAAAAGCAGAGTTGAAAGCGAAGTTAGAAGAAGAGTTAAAAGCAAAGTTAAAAGCAGAGTTGAAAGCGCAGTTAGAACCGAAGTTAGAAGCAAACTTAGAAGTAGCGCTAGAAGCAGATTTAGAAGCAGAGCTAGAAACAGAGTTGAAAAGTACGCATTGAAGCGGAGTTAGAAGCAGAGTTAAAAGCAGAGCTGGAAGCAGGACAGAAGGCGGGCCTAAGTCCAACTCAGAAGATGTGGAATACCTTCGGGTCGAAGGACTTGTCAGGAGGGCCGAATGTGGGATTTTAAAAAGTGATGACATCCCTAGCTTAGGAACGACGGAACTGTTAGAGCGATCGTTAGCCGAACTAGTTATCGAAAACGATAACGAGTGAGTAAGAAGAAGAAGAGTCAGTTGGTAGCCGCCGTACGGAGCAGTTGTGTGATGGAAAAAGTCAGGCAGAAGACAATTAAATATAAGATAAATCATGTTTCGCGTTAAGTTAATTTAATAGTAATAAGTGTAACTAAAATCAGTCTAAAATAAAATAATAACTAGGAAAGTAAATTTCCTACATAAATACAAGTAAGAAAAAAAAAAATCAAGAAGGCACTAGTCGAGGCTGATCAACTAGCAGATGCCCTGAACCCTGCATAAAAGTAATATTCTCTTTCATTATGATGATAGATGATTGATCTTCATGAAACTTTCGGAACGTAATAGCATTCAAATGTGACTAATTGCCAAATTGAAAGTCTCAAGTATTTGAGATGCATGTGGCATCCAAAATCTGATTACAGAATCTTCGTATTCATATCTATCTAAATACACAATTTGTAAGTATCTACTGCAAACGGTGTAAAGCTACTCTTAAAAAACGAAGAAAAAGGTAAACAAATTTTCAAGCTTTTATCGAAATTAAGGATATGAAATGATTTCTCGAAAAAAACAAAGCAAACTCCTACTGCGTATATAAACGAGCATTCATGGGGGTATACCAATTAGTGCTCTAGCTCTTATACTTTCTGAGATCCACGCGTTCATGTATGCATTTACATATGTGTATGGACGGACAGGGGTTCAGTGGGTTCAGAATATAAATATCGAAACGTGAACTTTATTACATTTGAATATTAATATATTTGAAAACTCCATTATCTTAGGTGCCAACCTATATCAAATAGGTTAATAATAATACAATCAATTACTTTGCATTGGATCAGGAAGAACATACAAAAGGTTGCATGCCATAATATTCTAAGAATTGTGACTGAATTGGGAATTTTCGATCGTTACTTTAGTTTTGTCAGAGACGCTCTAGCAATGCCTTATTTGGTTTAGTTAACGCGGCACAGATCAGGGCAGTGGCGCTGGTGGTAAGCGCTATGCAAGCTATAGTTCGAATCCCGCAGAAAACTTTTTCTCAAAAATTATTATTTTTTAATTTAATTTTTTTTTATATTTGTATATTTATTATAAAATACTTGCTGCCAATTGATTACCAACTAATTTATAAACATAGGCATATGAATTGTGCATTTAAGCAAAAACTAAAACTGCTTTATGCTTTCCAATGCATATATGTATGTATGTATGTGTATAAGTTAAGAACGAAAGCGTCAAAACTGCAACTGCAACAACATCCGGCCGTCAGGTGAACAGCCCCCAATATTGCTGAGCTCAGCGTCTGGATAACTTCCCGCACGCGCAACCCAATTGGCCGAATTCTTGGAACATTTGGCAACAAATCAGGTGATCCAGAAATGTCGCAACGCCGCTGACTCTGCCAACGCCGCTGCCAATTCTCCAAGCTCTCTTAGGGTTCTTATTAGCTTAGTTTAAATAGTCTAAAATTGTAATCCAACAAGTGCAGTCCAATTGGACCATAATACATGTTTTATTTTTAAAGTAAACAACTTATAAGAATTTAACTGGCGCCCGAGCAGGGACCAGCGGAAACAAAACGAAAGTGCAAAACCGTATCTAAGTTTTCGGTTCGTGACGGGTTAAGTCCGACAGTTGCCAACCGCCGCTGGCCAAGTGAAACAATCGAGAAAGACTCCTTCGCGTTAATTCGCGTCGTCGATTACTAACTAACTGAGAGGAACTTAATTGTTCAATCAGTAAAGTAAAGCAGTAGATCTTAATTGATTACTGCTCATCGGTGGACTACAGTCCTGTAGTATACGTTCGCAGGACATCCTCATCGTGTATTGGTCGCAGGATCCCCAGTAGACAAATTAAAAAGGATGAAATCCGGACAATCGGGAGGAGTAGCCATAGCTATCAATATTATGTAAGCTAATTTATAAGATTTATGAAAAAAATTGAAACTAACAAACCAAATTGAAAAACAAAAAAAAAAAAAAAAAACAAGAACAAATATACAATCAAACACTGTAAAACGATAACAAAACAAACATAATTACTCAAAGACTAATATAAAAATATCCAATCTTGCGATTCCCAAAGGACCCTCCAAGGTAGAAGGAAAAAACAAGCTACTGGCTACCTTTTACTAACATTGTAATAAGTAAACACTAAGAGAATACCTTTCCAAACAATTAAACAAACATAAAAATTCCTCTTTACAACTCGGAAATTGATGGCCAACCACGATAATTTAATTCGACCATCAATTTTAAATCAAGACGAACGACAACAACAAAGACAAGTACAAAGACAAATAGAACACCAACAAAATAGAAATATGGCAACCGTACAAAAATTACCGGCTAGTGGGACAATTAATTGCACAATTAATTGAAAAACCCAGAGCATGACTTTAGCAACGCAGTAGATCAAGAAATAGATGCAGAACATCGCGGAAACCTAGGAGGGCTAGACAAAATCCCAGATATGGTAAAATGCCTTAGAGAATTCTCCGGGAACGCAGCAGAGTTCAGCTCTTGGAAAAAGAGCGTTGATAGATTAATGGAAGCCTTCGCAGGAGAAGTTGGTACCTCAAGATATTTGGTATTCTTCATTCGATTAGGAGCAAAATTATTGGTAATGCGGATACGGCATTGGAAGCATATAGCGTTCCATTAAATTGGAAAGCAATGGTTAAGTGTCTGACGATGCTTTACGGAGACAAGCATGATCTTGGTACTCTAGAGTATCAGATGACAATGTTGTCTCAAGGTAACCGAACAGTTGAAGAGTTTCATCAATTGGTGTATCAACATCTGTCTCTTCTTCTGAACAAAGTGAACTGCATGGATTTGGGCGCAGAAGCTCATCGATTGCTAAAGAAAATGTACCGCGACAAAGTCACAGATACATTTGTATGTGGCCTGCGCGGAGATTTACCACGCATCTTGGGTGCACACGCACCAAAAGATCTTCCTTCGGCATTAAATATATGTTTAAAAATGGAAAATCAAAAATATCGCACCATGCACGCGGGGACTCTAGGGCAAGCTAATACTAGAAGCACCAGTGCCAAGCCAATACCAGCTCCTCGAAATCCGCAATTTGCTAACTCAGGTTTCCGACAGACACCACAGGTCCCTCCCAGAAATTACCCTATTCAATATCAACAATTTACACAGCCTCAGAACCATAACAACTATGGGCAACAACAACAATTCCCCATGCAACGACAACATGACATGAACCAAAATCAACAGAGACAATTTGCACCACCCAGACCAACAGATCCGAAACCCCAACCAAGACCAGAACCGATGGACGTGGACAGAAGCATTATGTCCAAAATTGTAAACTATATGAATAGGCCACAATTTGAGGCAGGGAAAAGACCCTCAGGCCCAATGCCTGAAGCACAAAAAAGACAACGAAACTTTAACATCCAAACTGACGGAACCGAACAAGAGGAATTGCAATCCGCTGAGGCGTATGCCACTATGGCAGAATACGCGCAAGTACTTGCAGAAGAAGACGGAACACAAGACGAAACACTAGACGAATACGTAGCCAGACACGATTATGACGAATCCACTCAGTACGATAACTCTGCAATGAATTTTTTAGAATAGAGCATTCCTCGCTTCCATACTTCGAATGTAAACACCCACCATAAAATAGCCAACCTTTTCAACCACCCCGATATAAATGTCAAGTTTTTCTGTTGCCGACTTTAAAGTCATTTGATGCCATTCTGGGCAATGACAGTTTAAAAGAATTAAACGGCCGAAATAAAAATAAGCAAAAAAATTATGATAATCAAAAAAGAAATTCACGTCCCTATCAAAGAAAAGAAATTTGAGGCGGTAAACACTATAGTACCAAGAACTCAGCACTTAAACAAATCTCAGAGCGACAGCTTAAATAAACTTCTTCAAAGATACCCAAACTTATTCGCAGAGCCAAACCAGAAACTGACCTACACAACTAACGTAAAGGCAGAAATACGAACCTCTTCAGACACACCAGTGTATTCAGAATTCTATCAGTATCCAATGAGCTTAAAAGACGATGTAAACAAACAGGTCTCTGAACTACTAAACGACAGTATAATTAGACCCTCAAGATCCCCATACAACTCCCCTGTATGGATTGTACTAAACAACACCGACGCCTCTAAAGAAAAAAAAATATCGCATGGTCATAGACTACAGAAAATTAAACTTGGCTACTATAGCCGATAAATATACTATACCGGAAATTAATGAAGTGCTCGCGCAATTAGGTGACAACAAAGTTTTTTCCGTACTTGATCTTAAGAGTGGATTCCATCAAATTTCGTTAAAAACGTCCGATATAGAAAAAGCTGCCTTCTCCGTGAATAACGGAAAATATGAGTTTACACGACTCCCATTTGGATTAAAAAACGCGCCAGCAATTTTCCAGCGCGCACTGGACGACATACTTCATGAACATATTGGCAAAATATGTTTCATTTACATTGATGACATCATCATTTTCAGTAAGGATGACGAATCACATCTAAAAAATCTGGAAAAGATTTTTCAAACTCTGCAAGACGCCAATATGAAATGTCAATTGGACAAATGCGAGTTCTTGAAGAACAAAGTCGAATTTCTTGGCTTTGTTGTTTCCGATAAGGGCATCGAGACTAACCCCGATAAAGTCGCAGCTATAGCCCAGTACCCCCTTCCCAAGACATTAAAAGATTTAAGATCATTTCTGGGACTTTCCGGGTACTACAGAAGGTTTATTGAAAACTATGCTAAGCTCGCCAAGCCCCTTACCTCGCTTTTAAGAGGGGAAGACGGACGATTGTCCAAAAAAATGTCGGCAGAAAAATCCATTTCGCTTGATAACCAAGCACTAGAAGCATTCAAAAAACTTAAAAGTAGCCTTATTTCCAAAGACATAATACTCCGTTATCCAGACTTCAGAAAGGAGTTTCACTTGACAACTGATGCTTCCAACTTCGCAATTGGTGCAGTGTTATCCCAAGATAACAAACCTATTTCATTTCTCTCAAGAACACTATCTAAGGCAGAAGAGAACTACGCCGCTAACGAAAAAGAAATGTTAGCTATTATTTGGGCATTAAAACACCTAAAGAATTACCTATACGGTGGAAATCATACTTAGAGGAGTATTATTACGAGATATTTTATAAGCCGGGAAAGGAGAACGTAGTGGCAGATGCACTATCCAGAATACCACTTACAGGCCAAATAAATTCAAGTGCCTCGACGCAACATATCGACGAGAGCTCTGGCGGAGAGTTAATACCAAGTATGGAAGTCCCTATTAACGTCCCTATTATGACCGACTATAAATTCAGCATACCATTTCCAACTTTCCACAGACACGACATATACAGGCAGCAGTACAATCCGGACGAACTTTTATCCGACCTGAAAAAATACCTAAACCCCTCAGTTATAAACGGTATCTACACGACCGAAGATATAATGTGGAAAAGCCAACAATTATATCCAAGTCACTTGACCAAGACCATAGACCAAGAGGAACAAATCCTCAAGACACATAATAGGGCTCATCGAAATGCGTTAGAAAACAAAATCCAACTATCTGAAGAATTCTATTTTCCAAAAATGAAACAGAAAATAGCAAACATAGTGAAACAGTGCAGAGTTTGTAAAGAAGCAAAATACGATCGCCACCCGCCTAACCCAGAGATCAAGGAAACACCCATACCAGAATACCCCGGACATACAATCCACATTGACATCTACTCGACTGAACGATACCTCGTACTTACAGCAATAGATAAATTCTCCAAATTAGGAAAGGGCCAAATTATAAAATCAAAAGCAATAGAAGACATTAGGATACCACTTTGCGATATAGTTTTTTATTTTGGTGTACCAAAATTCATAGTAATGAGAAATCATTTACATCCGAATCGATACGATTCATGCTAGTTGACCAACTAGGAATACAATTTATAAAACACCACCCAATAAAAGCACGGTAAACGGACAGATCGAACGATTTCATTCAACACTCTCTGAAATAATGAGATGTTTGAAAGGAGATCAAATCCATAGGAACTTCAAAGAACTTTTAGATCGAGCCGTTTATGAGTATAATTACTCAATACATTCAGTAACAAAGAAAAGGCCACTAGAAGTTTTCTTTGGCAGAAGAGTTACCACTGACCCAACGCAATACGAACAAGCAAGACTGGACAACATAGAACAACTGAGACGTAAACAGACCAAGGACCTAATAGACCATAATAACAGAAGAAAACCAACTCGAACCTATGAGGCAGGAGAGGTGATATTCGGGAGAATAAATACTAGATCAGTTTCAAAACTATCAAATAGATTCAAAAGGGAAATAGTAAAAGAGGATAAGAACACTACAATACTAACAGAATCGGGACGTACAATACACAAAAGCCACATTAAAACTTAAAAACTTCAATTATAGAATGCTGATGTGCTTAACCAACGCAACGGTAACAATAAGCAATCATACCGACGCACAGACAGTGACCATCTATAGGGGGATTGGAAAAATACGATCCAATGACACCAAGATACTACATGTAATTAATTTGGAACAAATACGAGAGGCTCTCAACAGCCTGCAGTTATACACGGACAAAAATCTTAAATACAATAACCTAAATCATGTCATACAACACGAAATAGCCCAGACGTTTGTAATTTTTGAAACTATTACCACATTTCACTCACGAAAAAGTTGGGCAATTAACATTCTTGGCACAGCTTGGAAATTTGTGGCTGGTAGCCCCGATCATAACGACTTAGTTTTAATAACGGATAATATAGACAAGCTCAATAAAAACAATAACAAGCAAGTAATAATTAACAGACAACTAGAGGACAGACTAAACGAACTGACCAAAATTTCCAACGACATTGCAAATTCAATAAAAAAAGACTCACTTTTGAGCGACGAATTAGCCATCAGTTTCCAGAATCAAGTTCGGCTTATTAAAGAAGAAGTCATAAATATAAAATACGCCATCCAATGAGCCAAATTAAATATGATAAACACATTCTTTTTAAGTAAAAACGAAATACATACAATAAATACCCAATTTAACAATGGCCATATGCCTCCATTAAATACTGAGGAAATGTTAGAATTCTCATACGTATCCATATTGCACAATGGAACGACGCTCATATATTTAATCAAGATACCGAACTTAGAAACAACACCTTTTCAAAATTATGTAATCAAACCTGTAATTAAATCTAACAGCATTGTTAACTTACCGACAAGCGAAATATTCGAATCCGCAAATAAAAAAAAAATGTTTGGTGTTAAAGGTTAATGTAAGAATTTTTACAATATAAAAATCTGCAATAAAAATAAGTTAGAAGTTTTAAGTCAGACTAGTTGTTTGCCGAAATTACTTAGAGGAGAACGAGCAATGTGCGAATTTACCAACGCAGACCACATACCGACACTGGAGGAGATCGACGAAGGAATTATCCTAGCAAACAACATCAATGCAACCATCAACTGGCCAGGCAACGAGAAGCAGATAAAGGGAACGTACCTGATCAGTTTCTGGAACGAAACTATAAACATCAACGGCCAAGAGTTCAGCAACACCGAAATACATGTCGCCGAACCGAGTGTACCACTTATCCAGATTGCTCCCGTAGAGATCGAACGCCTACGAATTCTATCATAGAAAGCACTAGAAGGGCTCCATATAGACAACACCGAAAACTGCAGAAACTCCAAGCTCACTCATTTGTAAACAGTATAGCATTCATCGCATCAATAGCATCTCTAGCTATATTAACGCTTACTCTTCATTGGTGTAAGGGTAGAAACAAGACAATAAACCTACAACTTGGGAACATTAAAACCGAAATACCCCCAGCACCACCGACTTCACTAGCAACCATACACCAGCCACCAAATATGCAATTTTACAACATACAATTCTTCTAACACACTTGAGGACCAGTGTAAAACTAAGGGGGAAGAGTTAAGAATGAAAACGTCAAAACTGCAACTGCAACAACATCCGGCCGTCAGGTGAACAGCCTCAATATTGCTGAGCTCAGCGTCTGGATAACTTCCCGCACGCGCAACCCAATTGGCCGAATTCTTGGAACATTTGGCAACAAATCAGGTGATCCAGAAATGTCGCAACGCCGCTGACTCTGCCAACGTCGCTGCCAATTCTCCAAGCTCTCTTAGGGTTCTTATTAGCTTAGTTTAATTAGTCTAAAATTGTAATCCAACAAGTGCAGACCAATTGGACCATAATAAATGACCAAATAAATGAGATACTCTGAACCCTGATTCATTGAAGAATCTACAATTAACAGCGAGCTCTGACTTTTACAGATAAAGAAATGTTTTATTAAAACTTTATATTTTATAATTATATTTTCATACACTCTTCATATATAATTAGACTTATTTTATTGAGTTTAAGTTGTTTTCACAAGTACTATATGCCACACCAACTCCAAAACCAGCACCAAGCCATGCAGGCCACAAACGTCTTCTAAAAAATAATAATGATACAACTGATCCAATAATAAGACCGCCACCTGTAAAGAAATGATATTTTTATTAGTTTTGTGAAAAGGGAAGTATTTAAAACAACTAATATGTCTAGAAGCTCATTATGCTGTGTGTAAATAGTAACTTGTAATCTTGGAATATCAGTTCTTCTGGGGATCTCATAGTTGTACTTGTTCTTACTTATAAATATTTACAGTGCACGCTCAGTTAACGAACACAATTCGATCCAGCATCTTGTTCGTTCACCGAAACCATTTTCCAATATAAAATAACAAAGCTGAGTCCTTCTTCGAACGAATAATATTCGATTCTCCACCCGTAAGAAACTATACATGCAAAATCACGCGCATACACACGCTGATCTACGCCTGTACGCCTGTATGTGTGTAAGCATTGCAGGCGTCTTTCTGTCTCTCTTGCTGTGCCGCGTGGGCTTTACTGCCATAACTTATATGATTAATAATTCTGTTTCTAGATGGACAATCGTAATCAAATCTTCAGATTATGATCATGACATTCATATCTATATACCAAACCAAACTGTATGTCTCTAGTATTTCAAATACATTTTTGGGATGTGGGGGTGAATTGGGGACAGGAATCCAAAATTTTTCCATGCAGCAGACTTGCTTTTCATGTCCTATTCATCTTCGAATTTACTCGGCTCTGTATTTTACGGCTCGGGCAGCGAAAATATAGTAGTTGTTAGTCAGTTCGCTACCAGCGCTCGATCGAAATGGTCGTATTCTCATATGAAGGAAGCACTAGCAGCGCACAAAAATTTAAGTTGTTCCGTGAGTCGCGATTCGCGACGATCCCATTTTTCCATTTAAGAGTAAGAGTATGCCGAACTCTTAAAAAGGTTTGCCATTCTTATGCAAAATTGTAGTATTTTCGTGATAATTTTTGGGAACGGTATGAAAGCGCAGCTGTGCATAACAATACTTTTTCGCGACGGTTAAACAACAAAATAGGGGAAACTTCGAATACACATTATACCGCTGTCCATTGACAGCGATTCGAACCCAAAATCTTTTACTTAATTCAAAGTTGAGGTAGGCACACGCCCAATATTTGAGACCCATGCACGAAACATGAAAATGCCCCAGGCAGAGCATTCATTCAAATGCCTATACAAGTGATACTCGACGATTGTGATTATCACATCACAGACGTACACTTATGTATATGTGTGTGTGTAGGCTCACATCAGCTACCCACAGCAATCGCTGGGAAATTAGAATTGCTACAAGCAGCAAGCGTATCGCACACAGGCACATAAATGCCTTCACATATAGCAAGGAAGTGTAAATGTGTATGTGTATGTGTGTGCGTATGCAAGCTCACATCAGCTACTTAACCGAACGAACATAAACTGCTGGGGTGCTAATAGTGCTACAGGCAGCAAGAATATCGCACACAGGCACATAAATGCCTATACATATAGCGAGGAAGTGCAAATGTGTGTGTGTATGGTCATCATATTCTATATGCGCATCAACACTTTCATACCCTCTTTCCACAAATAATCATGAAAACGCTAACATTTTGCATGAGCATGGCAAAGCCGTTTAAGAATTCGGTATACTTTTCGCTCAGAAGGGAACCAATGGGATCGCGTCGAGAAGAAATTTAAATTTTTGTGAGCTGCTTGCTGTTTGTGCCAACAGCATACATATATTTTTGTGAGAAGAGAGCAGAGAGTAAAAAGCATAGGGCAGAAAGAGAAAGAGAGCAAGGGAAAGAGCGGCACATGTCAGGCCTTTTTGGAATATCGACCGTCACCGTCGAGCGCTCGAAGCGATTTTGCCATCAGCAATTTTTTTTCTCCCGACCCTAAAAGTAAAAACCCGAGCAAATACGAAGTTGATGGGGTTCTAATGTCAAAAAATAAGTGTGCACATTAATTTGTTCCAGTTGTCCAGTCTATGCGTTGTATGGTTAGTGCTTAGACACTCTAACTCTAAAGGTGAACAATATATAACTAATATAACTTTTTAACATTCTCGATAAACGTCGTTAATGCATAACTTTGAAACAGGACTATTTATCGATTTCTGTGAAACAAACTCGTTGTGCGCGTGCAATACACGGACCTAGCATAAATACAAGTAAGAAGAAAAAAATCAAGAAGGCACTAGTCGAGGCTGATCAACTAGCAGATGCCCTGAACCCTGCATAAAAGTAATATTCTCTTTCATTACGCACGCATAGACGCACGTTCTGCTAACTGCGTAGTTGATGCAGCAGTTGGGATGTACTATGGACGCTTATAATTCCATTTCTAGATGATTGATCTTCATGAAACTTTCGGAACGTAATAGCATTCAAATGTGACTAATTGCCAAATTGAAAGTCTCAAGTATTTGAGATGCATGTGGCATCCAAAATCTGATTACAGAATCTTCGTATTCATATCTATCTAAATACACAATTTGTAAGTATCTACTGCAAACGGTGTAAAGCTACTCGTAAAAAAACGAAGAAAAGTTAAACAAATTTTCAAGCTTATATCGAAATTAAGGATATGAAATGATTTCTCGAAAAAACAAAGAAAACTCCTACTGCGTATATAAATGAGCATTCATGAGGGTATACCAATTAGGGCTCTAGCTCTTATACTTTCTGAGATCCACGCGTTCATGTATGCATTTACATATGTATATGGACGGACAGGGTTAAATTGACTCAGTTCGTCAGCCTGATCAGTGGGTTCAGAATATAAATATCGAAACGTGAACATTATTACATTTGAATATTAATATATTTGAAAACTCCATTATCTTAGGTGCCAACCTATATCAAATAGGTTAATAATAATACAATTAATTACATTGCATTGGATCAGTAGTGAATGTTGGAGTATCAATTGTGTTTAAATTGAGTGGCAACTTAAGTGCAGAATGTGCAGTATGTCAGCTATGTCACATCTTGATCGAATATTGGCCAAAATCAATGAAATTATAAATGTTTCCCCTGTTCCTCCAGGTGTGTCCAGGAAAAATATACCACCGCTTGCATTAATGTTTCGTATACATTCTTGGTAATTTAATTCTTGGTTAAATGCATCGTGCATTTAAAAAAGTCGGGGTTTCCTCCCTAACGCTATAACTCCAGAACGCACGAACCGATTTCCAAGGTTTAGCATTTGTTGGAAAGGTCTCGGACTCCGTGGGGTTCATAGCAAAGAAAAATTTTTATAATAATTTTCAGCGCTATTAGAAATAGAGACTTGAAATTTTAAACATACACTCATGTATGCTCCCGAACTATAAAGTTTAAACATTTTCCCGATCCACCCAATAGGGGCGTGGCAAATCGGAAAACTCTTTCCGCCCATAGTCAAGTTATCATACTAGATGATGAGCTAGAGAGTTGCAATTTGGAATGTATACTCGGGGTGACAACCCAAGTTCAAAAAGCTATGGCGGATATAAATACGCCCATTGGGGGCGTGGCAAATCGGGAAAAACTTATCTTCTACTCCGTTAAAGCTAGAACGCTGAAATGTGAGTTAGTGTTATGGGGGCGTGGCAAATAGGAGTTGAATATATAGTGATTTTTCAAATTGTGCTATATTTTAAATCCCAATGATCGTTCTCCAGCAAACCCAATAGTTGACATGCTTCTCGATATGTTTAGATTGGTGGCCATTCACAGCTTTCAAATGCGATTTTGGTTCATGTACATTTACCAACAGCCGTCGCCAAAAAAAAAAAAAAAACATTAATCATTTCTAGGATGAACAGTATACATGCGACCTAGCGCATCAGTGGAAAATAGCTGTGGCCAATCTGGAACTGGGGTTCCTTGTTTGGGACGTTTTAATTTTTTTGTTGATTGATTCCAAGTGTAATATTTGGGCAGCACAATCCAGCCGTCTCTCTTTTAACCTTTAAGGCATTGCAATATCGGCATACAGTTGTCATTGGTTCAATTTCTAACTTGTCATCATCACTGTAGTTCGCAGTGGGATCATATTGGAATGCCAAGCGATTGTATGATGCCAATGATCTTCCTCTGTTCACTCATTGTCTTAATCGGTCATTATATTTAGTCTTTCTTCGCTTAAATTCTGTAAATACACTTGTTGCTGTCTTGCATGTCTAGTGCGGCGGCCGATGCTTGCACGTCGTGCTCTCGGCATTTTGGACTATGGACAGACTGGTGACTAACCTCAAATGCACGATCCACATAATTTACACAGTTCACCACCTGCTGTTGAAGCTGTATAAAAATTTGCACAATAGATGTGCTTTTTTATTTTTATTCGTCGTAGACATTTAATTTAGAAGAATTTTGTTTTTTCCTTTTTGATTGAGTCTTTTTTTTTTATCTGTCAAAATTTAAAGTAGAAGAAAATATTTTTTGTGTGTTTTAGTTTGTACAAAAGCGAACTGAACAAACTAAATTTTGAACAGCCAGATATCGTGCGATTCGATGTCAAGGCCTACTTAATCAGAGCATAAAAAAGCATACAAATTACTGTTTAATATAGTTTGGTCTTTATAGCGTCAGGAAGGACTTATTTTATATTTTTCGGTTCGTGCGTTCTGGAGTTATAGCGTCCAGGGGGAAAACCTGACTTTTTTTATATAGTAGATTACTAGAGACAGTTAATATTCACCTTAGACAATCTAGGAGTATAAATATCCTAGGAACAGTTTTAAAGGTAGCAGAAACTTCTGATTTTGACGACTTTGAGCAACTGGAATTTCATCAGCTAAAGCTGACTGGGTCAGTTAACCAACGTGCACTTAATGTTTATAAGGTATAAGGTACAGGAAAAAATTAATAACATAACAGAATCCGTTAATACGATAATTAGATTTGTTTTTAATAATTGTACTAAACCTGGACGAGTTAATTGAAAAATTTTCAAATTTAAAAGCAAATACAAATAATTCAAAAATGGCTAATAATCTAACAGCAGAAATAATAGCTCAATTAATGAGTTTTCAGGAAACCAAACGCATCTGTAAGCTTGCGTGAAGCAGCTTGCGGTGCTAAGCGAATGTATTAAGAGGGCAGTAAAAAATATGAATGTGCCTTAACAATACTTAGAAACAAAGTCACAGGTAGGGCAAACGATATCCTAACTAATCACGGTACCGTACCAGATTAGATTTTGAATATAGTGACAGGCGTCCGATGCACATTTTAGAACAAGAATTAAGTGTATTACGACAGGGCAATTTATCGGTTCTCGAATATTGTAACCTGGTTAATACAAAATTAACCCAGCTGGTAAAAAAAAACTATTGACATATGGCGACAAAGCCAATGTAATCAACGAATTACATAACAAAAACAGAGATAACGCTTTGGGAATTTTCATCAATGGCCTTAACGGAAAACCTTCCAGATGTCTTGGCAAAAGCCCAACAGCTAGAAGCACATTACCAAAGAGCTTATTTCGCTTATAATCATTCCATTAATATACAACAGTCCAATGCAAATAAAAACGAACAACCAAATCAAATCAATCTAATAAAAAATATGACAATCGTTTACGATTCAATCAGAATTCGCAAAATCAAATACAATCTAACCCCCAACCTCCTCAAGAACCAATGGATGTAGATAGATCCATTCAAATCCAAAACCCAACAGAATCCAATTTTAGAACAGGCAAGGAAAAGAGTATTCTCTTCTCAAACAACTCATCAACCAAAAAAGGTTATGCGGCGTAAATAATATTCAGGAAGACCATTTTTTAGATGAGCAAGGGGAGAGCTCCCATTAATCTACAGAATAGACCAAAAAATAAACTAAAACTTAAAGGTATTACTAGACACAAGCGCTACAGATTGTTATATTAAAAAAGGCACATACGATAACCCCCCCCAAAAGAGTTAGTTATTAAAAAAAGAGTAAAAAGTGTTAATGGATACAGTATCATAACACATTCTCATAATATAAATATTTTCGGTAAACGTTATAGATTTTATGAAATCGATAATCTAGAAGCAGATTTGTTAATAATAATATAATTTACTAAGAGATATTAATGCAATAATTGACCTATCAATCGGTACTCTGCATTATAATAAAACAGAAACGATTAATTTAATAAATAAAATCTCTATAAGGAGTATTCCGTTACTCCTTATCTAAAAAATTAAACTTTTAAATAAAATTCATTATTCAATGTAGTATCTGACATACGACCATCGTCATCAAGTGACTCTGATTGCCCAAATATTAAAAAGAAAGCGATTACGGAACATCTCAATAAAAATAAAGCATATAAAAGAAGAAAGCTAAAAAGAGCAGAAACGAAAACTGTAGTATCCTCTACAAAAACTTCAATATGCGAAGTAAATCAATGATAACTCAATTTACAGTAAACAACAGCAGTAAACAATAACAACAAACATTCAGTTAATAATTTTGTTAATAAGGAAATTAATAGGATGTTAGACGAAAACATAATAACACCAAGTAAAAGTCTTTATAACTCTCCAGTATGGGTTGTAGGAAATGAAGATGGTACACAAAAGCACAGATTAGTTATTGATTACAAAAAACTAAATAATAATACAATTCCTGATAGATATCTGATCCATCAGATCCATCGGTAATATTATCTAACTTAGGTAAAGCCAAATTCTTTTCAACTATCGATCTAGAATCTGGTTTTCATCCAATCTTGATGAAAACCGCAAACATTGAAAAACCCGCCTTTTCCATCAATAATGGAAAATATAAATTTCTTCGCTTGCCATTCGGACTTACGAACGCGCCTAGCATATTTCAAAGAGCCATGGACAATATATTACGCGATAAAATTGGTAAAACTTGCCACATCTATATAGATGATATAATAGTTTTCTCAGAAAATATCGAGCAACACTTCAACGACCTACAAGAAATTATTGAAATATTATATAAAGCAAATATGAAGATATCTTTAGAAAAATCCAAATTCTTTAAAAAGGAAATCGAATTCCTAGGTTATGTAGTATCTAGCTTTAGGGCATGTATGTGTGTATGTAAAGCAGGCGGCATGCTGTATCGCTGTCTTTGTTGCTGCGCCACATGGCTTTTGCTGCAAAACACGGACAATCGTATTGATCTCTTCAGATTATGATTATGATATTCATATCTATATGCTAACCCAAACTGCATGTCTCTAGTATTTCAAATGCACTTTTTTCACATTTGGGGGTGGTGGGGCAAACTGGGAACCCGAACCCAAAATCTGACAAAAACCGAAATTGTCCCCGATAAATTCATTTATCGATAACTTTACAAATATACAAGTTATCGAATTTCTGAAACAAACTCGTACTGCGCGTGCAATATACGAACCTAGCACAAAAAGAATTAACTCCCTAGCTTTTGTATCTTCGGAAATCGACGCGTTCATACATACGCACGGACGGACGGACATAAATATAAAAATATTAATGAATTTAAAAAATAAAATGTATAAGTTTTCCATTGATAAATAAAAAGTTTCCAGCGGGATTCAAAACCAGGTCTTTTGAAAATAACAATCGTTAGCTAAATCTAAAAAAGTTCACTGCTTTAGCGGCTTGTGACAAAACACACAATTTAATTGCAATTTATGGAATATGTATTCACACACGGATCTGTATACACATGTATGTACATGTATATGCATGCATAGAAAAATTGCTTGCCCACGTAGCGTAGTAATTCGGAAAAGCAGTTTCTAGTGCTTAAATTCACAATTCATATGTTTATAAATATCTTATAATGAATTGGCGATGACCGCAAGCATTTTATAATAAATACAATACACAAACTAAATAAAAAAAAAAAAAATTAATAAATAATAATTTTTGGAAAAAAGTTTTCTGCGGGATTCGAACCCACGCACCTAAGTAAAACTTGCATAGCGCTTACCACCAGCGCCACTGCTATGAAATGAGTCTTGTTAATTAAAACCAAAAAAGGCACTGCTAGGGGGCGTTTTAACAAAATTAAAGTAACGATCGAAAATTGCACAATTCATTCAAAATTCTCAGAATATTCTAGCATGCAAACTTTTGTATGCATGCATAGAAAATCGTGTGTATACTCGTGTAGTGTGTTCATGTGTAAATCTGTATGTATGTATAGGAAAAACGTTTGCTGCTTTCCATGTACGTTTGCTAATTGCCGAAATATTTCGTTTATTAAATTTTTATTAAATAAATAAACGGCACCTATTAGAACAGAGTCTCTCGCAGTTAGTTGCGCCTAACTGCAACGATCTTGTTTTATTTGCGTTTGAAGTTGAAAAAAAAAAAAAAAAAAAAAACGAATATTAATAATTGATACACTGTATATGAGAGACATAGAGAGAGTGAGAGCGAGAGTAAGGAAAGAATAGCACATACATATGTAGTGGTACTTCATATGAGAATAGAACCATTTCGTTCGAGCGCTGGCAGCGAACTGACTACCAACTACTATATTTTCGCCGCCCGAGCCGAAAATAGAGAGCCGAGCAAATACGAATATGATGAGGACATGCAGCACAAATCTGGTGAGTGGAAAAAATGGTTCTACATGTCCGGTCTAGGTACATACAGTGGCTCACAGCTTATTTGATACACTTCAATTTTAAAATTTTCTCTTTGTGTAATTCAAAAACTATAAATGATATCGCAATACTTTAAATGCCATTTTAAAGAGGGCAATTCCTTGTTTTATAAAACAAAAAATTTTATTTAAAAATAATGCTGTTCAACAGCAAAAAAATAAAAAAACAAAATAATATACAAAAATTCCCTCACAGCTTATTTGATACAGTGCCAGTAAAATACTAAAATTTAAGGTTACTACTTTTTAATTTAATGGTTGGTTTGCATTCCCTTAGCTTTTATCGTAGCTTGCAGCCTATTTATCGTGTCGTTGTCTTAGTAGAAACGGAGACCGTTTCCTACAGCCAGTTTTTTGGAACTTTAAATCAAAATTTTTTATTTTATATGAAGGTAATGAATTTTCTACATAATTTTATCGATGAATACCAAAGTAGCGACTCCGGCTGCGGACATACAAGCCCAAACCATACCGTGGTCACAGCAATGCTTCACTGTTGCTTTAAGATTTTCTTTGTTGAGCTCAGTATTCGGCTTTCTCCACACATAAAACATCCTGCCGAAGCTCAAAATATTAAATTTTGACTCCTCCGAGAAAATCCCAATGTTCCAAAACGAGGAGTCCTCCAAAATGTGCTCCTTAGTCTGCTTAGGTAATTCTTCTTTGTTTTAAACAGCTTCTTTCGAGCTACTATTGCTTTGAAATCATGGTCGAGCAACACACGCCGAATAGCTTATGCTCTCGAAACCTTGGCCAGTTCATTTTCAACCTCTTCACCCAACTTTAAAGAAGATAACTTGGAGTTAACTAGAATTTTTCGAGCTCTGTAGTGCTAGTCGGACTCAGTGAAAATTTAATTGGTGCCTTTCTGCTCTTGTTATACCCTGAACCCATTGAAAATGGGAAATCAGGATATAATGGTTTTGTTAAATGTATGTAACAGGCAGAAGGAGGCGTGGCAGACCCCATAAAGTATATATATTCTTGATCAGCATAAAAAAATAAGTTGATCTAGCCCTGTCCGTCTGTCCGTCCGTCCGTCCGTATGTATGAACGCGTCGATTTCCGAAGATACAAAAGCTAGAGTTCATTCTTTTTGTGTTAGGTTCGTATATTGCACGCGCAGTACGAGTTTGTTTCAGAAATTCGATAACTTGTATATTTTCAAAGTTATCGATAAACGAACTTATCGGGAACCTGTTATAAAATTCTAGCTAATTCATCTTTAGAGTTAGGGTCTCCAAGTCTTCTGCATATATATAGATACTAATTTATTACAATTTCGGGTTTTGTCAGATTTGGATTCCGGTCCCCACTTCGCCCCACCACCCACAAATGTGAAATTCATTTCAAATACTAGAGACATGCAGTTTGGTTTAGCATATAGATATGAATATCATAATCATAATCTGAAGAAATCATACGATTGTCCATCTAGAAACAGAATTATTAATCATCAAAGTTTTCTCATCAAAACCCATGCGACGCAGCAACAAAGCCGCGAGACAGCAAGACGCTTGCAATGCTTACACACATGCATACACACATACATGCCTACAAGCGTAGATCAGCGTCTATGCGTGCAGAAACGAATCGAATAATTCTTGGAATATTATTCGTTCGAAGAAGGGCTCAGGGGATTTCGTAGTCGAGCAGTCTCGACTACAGCTTCCTTACTTGTTATACTTTGTTCCCAAAGGGAAAAAAGTATATTGGGTTTGTGCAATGTCCGTCTTGCTGTCCGTCCGTCTGTCCGTCTGTCCGTCCGTCCGTCTGTCCGTCTGTCCGTATGAACGCAATATTTTCGGCGCTATTAGAGCTAGAGACTTGAAATTTTAAACATATACTCATATATGCTCCCGAATTATAAAGTGTTAAAATTTTCCCGATCCGCCCACTAGGGGCGTGGCAAATCGGAAAACTCTTCCGCCCATAGTTAAGTTATCATACTAGATGATGAGCTAGAGAGTTGCAATTTGAAATGTATACTCGGGGTGACAACCCAAGTTCAAAAAGCTATGGCGGATATATCTACGCCCATTGGGGGCGTGGCAAATCGGGAAATACGTATCTTCTACACCGTTAAAGCTAGAACGTTGAAATTTTGCATGTGAGTTAATGTTATGATTCTAAGAAGATCGATCAAAAAGTTATATGTTTACGCTCATTGGGGGCGTGGCAAATTGGACCTGAATATATAGTGATTTTTCAAATTGTGCTATATTTTGAACACTATTGACACTAGAGACTTGAAATTTTGCATGTATACTCGGGTTGACAACCCAAGACTAATAAGCTATGGATGATATATCTACGCCCACAGGGGGCGTGGCAAACCGCAAAAGTTTATATTTCCTACAGTTTTAGAGCTAGAAGCTTCAAAATTGGATGGTTGAGTTACTAATGTTCTCCTCTATCGATGCCCCAAAAATAATTTTTCAGCCTCTTTGGGGGCGTGGCATATCGAAAAATACCCTGTAATTTTCGCATTTTTGGAATGTAAGCAACCAAATTTTGCAGTCATGTTAGCCTCGGCCTTTTCTAAGAACTGGCAAAAAATTATGCGTCTACGCCCACTGGGGGCGTGGCAAATCGGCAAAGAAGTTTGTTGTGGCCAACTGCATAATTCATGCTTAGTAGCTTAATAGCAATTGCTAAGATGGCAAAAAGCATTTTAACATAAATTTAATAATATTAATAAATTTTAAAAAATAAAATTGATAAGTTTTTGATTAATAAATAAAAAGTTTCCAGCGGGATTCGAACCTAGGTCTTTTGAAAACAATATGTAATCGTTAGCTATACCTCAATCAATTCACAGCTGATCAGCTGACCAGCTGATCAGCAGCTTGTGACGAAACAAAACAATACAATCGCAATTCTTGCAATATGTATACACTTTTGGATGTGTATACACTTACACATAAATTGTATATGCATGCATAGAAAAACTGCTTGCCACACAGCGTGGCAAATCGGAAAAATTGTTTTAGTTTTTGCTTAAATGCAAAATTCATATGCGTATGTTTATAAATTATCATCAATTGGCAGCAAGCATTTTATAATAAATATACAAATATAAAAAAATAAAAAATAAATAATTTTTGAAAAAAAGTATTCTGCGGGATTCGAACCCACGCACCTAAGTATAGCTTGCATAGAGCTTACCACCAGCGCCGCCGCCCTGACCTACACTTCATTAACTAAAACCAAATAAGACATTGTTATGTATTGCTAGAGCGCCTTTTGACAAAACTAAAATAACGATCGAAAAATTCCCATTCAGTCACAATTCGTAGAATATTTTGGCATGCAAACTTTTGTATGTATACTTAGAAAATTGTGTATACTCGTATAGTGTGTACATGTGTAAATCTGTATGTATGTATGTGTAGGAAAAACGTTTGTTGCTTGCCATGTACGTTTTCTAATTGCCGAAATATTTCGTTAATTAAATGTTTATTAAATAAATAAGATGCACCTATGGGAACAAAGTATATCGCAGTTAGTGGCGCCTAACTGCAACGTTCTTACTTGTTTTTTAAATGATTCTCTTTTTAAAGTCCATAATATGGTAGAACTGTGGAGGAACTCTATCCTTTTTTAAAAGGGCAAATGACCAGTTCACGCTTCTCAATTGTTGTTCGTGGGCTCATTATACAATATATTTTTCCTAGTGTGTTAAGGTATTGCAGATCGCATAAGAAAATTGTCTTCTATATTATCCAAGCATAGCATAATGCGCGAAAGACAAAAAACGCCTTATATATGGCAATTTTATTTACATAAAACAGACTGTATCAAATAAGCTGAGAGCTCTAAAATCGACATATGTATGTATACCCGTACAGTTGACTGCCATGACAAAAACAAAATTTCCTGGATGTACCAATACTTAAAACTAGTAATTTAAATATATAGCTAAATAAGTGCATTTAAAATTTTTCGATATTCCTTCTCCTTTCGATATTAAGGACGGGTAAATTCGAAAAGTTGCACTGTATCATATAAGCTGTGAGCCACTGTATGTATGTACGTGTTGTATAGTTAGTGATATAATGTACACTAATATCATTTTTTCAGTAAAATAAAGTTAATAAATTATATAACATTTTGATATGTATTTGCTAAATTTATTTATTTTCATTTCAGTCAATAGTTTCCGATGTACAAAAACCCAAAGTATTATATAATAGTAAGTACTCACTTCCTTTAACAATTGTATCAGATACACATCGGTCTAGTTTCATGCCCACTTGCTCTTCTGAAAATCCCATTTCATTTGCTGACATAATGTCTAAATTGTATTTTCAAAATACTACTTTTCTAGAAATTTATATTTATTTATATGAATAACGTTCTCCAACAGAGCTGAGCGATATTTTGGATTCTATTACTTGTAACAAGTAACTAATAGTGACAAGGAAAGTCTGTGGATAAAGAATTTTTCTTAAGCAACGATTATTTCACAAAAAAAAAAAAAAAAAAAAAAAAAAAAAAAAAAAAAAAAAAAAATTAATCGGGCAACTAAAAATTTGATATTGTATTTTTTTTTTTTAATTTTAAAAAGTCAAAAATTGAACATGCTGATCGTTTCTCAATGTTTGAAAATAATTGTCTTCCTCTCACACTTTGTGAAACTACTAAGCAGTCCAGTGCGTCGTTTTTGCAACGAGTTCGTAACAGTTAACAAAAATTTATATATATAAATATATATATAAAACATAATAATACAAAAACCAGTAAAACAAAGTAATTTAACTACCCAGCAATTAGTACAATTAAATCGAGTCCCGATAATTCGAAATGGCAAAGGGATCAGTTTTTGGGGAATACGCTTGTACGACTGTATGTATAAGCATAGCACAGCCAGAATCTCCTAAGCAAAAATTGCTAGATTTGGAAAAAAAAGTGGCTAAAAATAGCTAAAAATGTTGTGAAAATTGCTCAAAAAAAATTGCTAAACCATTAAAATTTTTATATTTAACCACTAACCATACAACACATAGACTGGACAACTGGTACAAGTTAATGTGCACACTTATTTTTTGACATTAGAACCCCATCAACTTCGTATTTGCTCGGGTTTTTACTTTTAGGGTCGGGAGAAAAAATTTTCTGATGGCAAAATTATTCCGCTTCGAGCGCTCGACGGTGATGGTCGATTTTCAAAAAAGGCCTGACATGTGCCGCTCTTTCCCTTGCTCTCTTTCTCTTTCTGCCCTATGCTTTTTACTCTCTGCTCTCTTCTCACAAAAATATATGTATGCTGTTGGCACAAACAGCAAGCAGCTCACAAAAATTGAAATTTCTTCACGACGCGATCCCATTGGTTCCCATCTGAGCGAAGGGTATACCGAATTCTTAAACGGCTTTGCCATGCTTATGCACAATGTTAGCGTTTTCATGATTATTTGTGGAAAGAGGGTATGAAAGTGTTGATGTGCATAACGAATATTATTTCCCTATGACCATACACACACACATTTACACTTCCTCGCTATATGTGTAAGCATTTATGTGCTTGTGTGCGATAGATATTCTTGCTGCCTATAACACTATTAGAATTCCCAGCAGTTGATGTTCGTTCGGTTGGGTAGCGATGTGAGCTTGCATACACACACACATTTACACTTCCTCACTATATGTGTAGGCATTTATGTGCCTGTGTGCGATATTCTTGCTGCCTGTAGTACTACTATTAGAACCCCAGCAGTTGATGATCGTTCGTTTGGGTAGTTGATGTGAACTTGCATACGCACACACATACACATACACATTTACACTTCCTTGCTATATGTGAAGGCATTCATGTGCCTGTGTGCGATACACTTGCTGCATGTAGCAATTCTATTTTCCCAGCGATTGCTGTGGGTAGCTGATGTGAGCCTTTGAATTTGAATGAATGCTCTGCCTGGGGCATTTGCATGTTTCGTGCATGGGTCTCGAATATTGGGCGTGTTCCTACCCCAATTTTGAATGAATTTGATGGTTCAGTTACTAATGTCCTCCTCTATCGATGACTCAAAAATAATTTTTCAGCCTCTTTGGGGCGTGGTATATCGAAAAATACCCTGTTATTTTCGCATTTTTGGAATATAAGCAACCAAATTTTGCAGGCATGTTAGCCTCGGCCCTTTCTAAGAACCTGCAAAAAATTATGTGTCTACGCCCACTGGGGGCGTGGCAAATCGGCAAAGAAGTTTGTTGTGGCCAACTGCAAAATTCATGCATATAATAGCTTAGTAGCAATTGCTAAGATGGCAAAAAGCATTTTAACATAAATATAATAATATTAATGAATTTAAAAAATAAAATTAATAAAACGTTTCCAGCGGGATTCGAACCCAGGTCTTTTGAAAACAACATGTAATCGTTAGCCAAATCTAAATAAATTCACAGCTGATCAGCTGACCAGCTGATCGGCAGCTTGTGACAAAACAAAACAATACAATCGCAATTCTTGCTATATGTATACACACTTGGATGTGTATACACATACAAACATCTGTGTACACATACATACATACATACATATATGCATGCATAGAAAAACTGCTTGCCACACAGCGTGGCAAATGGAAAGCATAAAGCAGTTTTAGTTTTTGCTTAAATGCACAATTCATATGCGTATGTTTATAAATTAATTGGCAATCAATTGGCAGCAAGCATTTTATAATTAATATACAAATATAAAAAAAAAAAATTAAAAAATAATAATTTTTGAAAAAAAGTTCTCCGCGGGATTCGAACCCACGCATCTAAGTATATCTTGCATAGCGCTTACCACCAGCGCCATTGCCCTGATTTGCGGCGCGTTAACTAAAACCAAATAAGACATTGTATTACCGTATTACCATCTGGTTGGCAAGAGGTGGACTCGAATTAGCCTCCAAACCGTAACCCCCCACGATTCTGTACGACGCACAGTGGGGCCTCTGCCGGCAGTGATGAAAAGCGATTTTCAAAAAGTTGATCTCATATGATTGGAAATTGTCCAAAGGGACAGTATCCAAAAGATTTTTGAAATTCGACCAATTTTTAAGGTAGTTATGCCCCTTCAAAGTTGGGTAAACTTGCAAAGTTTGCACAACACCGCATTTTTGTGAAAAATGCTCAACTTGTGAATCAAGTTGCAAGACAAATACAGCACCGATTGTTTACATGTTGGTTGCGATTTAAAGATTAATTAATTTCTAATAATATAAAAAAAGAATTATAATGTTACGATTTGTCATTAAAGAGCTAAGTTAAATTTAGTGATCCTCTTAATTTTACACTATTTTTCATCTTTGATGGACTGCATCTTCTGAGTCCCGCCGAGTCCCAGGCAGCGACTTATACCCACGTGTTAAGGAAGATGTCCTCTTTCATATTAATAAAACTTTGCCTGCCCCTACCCGCCCCTCCGGGTTTCTATGCCAAAAACTACCAAAAAACAGGCAAAAAAAACGCACGAAATGCGCAAAAAAGGACGTTGTTGCGTATCGCCGCATGCTGTAGGTAGAATTGCCGACGGCAAAACGGTTTGGGATGGGTTTGGGTTTTTTGTAAATTGGTCGTTGCAATTTGCATTTTTATTTGTGTTGTCTACCTAATGCTGCATTTTGTAAGCAAATATTTTTTAGAGTGGAAGAAAACAGATTCCTCATTAATTAATAATTATTGTTCAGAAACTTTGAGCTTATTAGATATTGCTACGCCTTCTACGGATGACAACTTTAAGGAAAACTAAATAGCAAAAATAAAAAAAAAAATAAATTACCAAACATTTTTTTAATTTTTTAAATTTATTTATTTAAACATACTCTCTGAAAATAATTCAAATAATTTATTGAAACAAAAAAATGTTCTTTTTTTCATAGAAAAACAAGTAATTTTTGCCGAAGTTCCCATTTTTCATGTTTGACCTATAACTGTGAAGCACCCTGTTATCGCATCACCCTGTATGTAGATTCATTTTTAAGCTTGAAGAATTCCCTGTCGAATGCCCTTTAAATTTTTAAAATATTTTACTTGGATCAAAAGTTATGATTTTTGCAACGCAAAATGAGCAAAGGCCCCACTGTGCGACGCAGCACGATCAGGACAAACAGCATTTCAAGATAGTAAATATGGTTGAACTGCTTGACGAAAGGCGGATGAACGCATACAGGCACCCTAAAGCAGGAACCATGAATAACCATAAGCATTTTGCTGTTAATTTTCATCTTTCATAGCTTCTCTCTGCACACGGATGATTTCGGGGCTGTTTAAAGCGGTTTGGCCATAAGGAAAGTAATCAATGCCCATGTTGTGAACGCGTACTGGTGGAAGACGCCAAACTCGTCTTATTTTGAATGTGGACGATTCCTTGATGCAAGGCATTGCCTTGAAGAAGCAACGGGCCGCTCCATCAGAGCGCAAAGTGCTTGCGAAGCATTACTTATCGGCTGTCCCGTAAGCAACGTGCACTTCATTTAAACCCTTGAGCCATCAAATATTGTATTATTATTATTATTATTAAATAAAAAAAAAAATGAAACAAAAACACACTTACACTTTCTGATATGTGATTTCGTAGAATGCGTTCACGATCGCATAGTGTTCCATCGGTGAATTCAATTCGTACCCAGCAATGAAAAAGAGCCCGGAAAAATAAACTTTCTGCGCGGTTATCACGGATTACCCCAGTGGCGGTTGTTACTGTTATGTTTCTAATTTTCGACGTAAAAATCAATTCATGTAGATTAGGTGTTACATTTGATAAATAAATACGACTAGGTGCACTAACTCTAACACTTGTTAGTAGTGCTGGAAACTGCGTCAAAGCAGTATCAGTGGTTGAAAACTGTCAATTATCAACGTTAGTCCTGAAGCTTTTCTTTAACTGCCTTATCAGTTAAAGAAGGCCAATGTAATCTCATTATTTCTTAGAGTTGTGCGACTCGGTTGGGGGCAGGGTCAAAATTATAGTAAAAAGACTATACGCCGGCAGACAGACGCAGCCTACGGTTCGCTTGGAGCTTAAGTCCATCCTAGAAACACTCTTTCAGGAAAGACAAACATCCATCCATAGTCCCGACCACACGTTAGTAATTCAGGACTCGGTCGGCGCCTACCCCGTTTTAGTAACGGACGACGAGATTACAGTAGCTGCCGAGATTCTAAGACCTAATTCTGCTCCTGGCCCCAGATGGGATCCCAAACCTTGCCTTGCATCTAAGCGCGTTTATCGAATTACATAACGAATGTAAAATTCACGATGCGTATCCTGTAATTTGGAAAATACAAAACTTGGTGTTGGGCTGGCGAACCACCAGAGGAGTCATCTTCACATCGGCCAAACTGCCTCTTAGATACCATGGAAAAGGTGTTTGAGGACTCAGGGACTATCACTAAACCGGAAGACGCGGCCAACAACAGATGAAGCATGGGGCGAATCAATCCTGCATCATAGCATCATTCAGGTAACGAGAATGTGGGGGTACCCTAATCATTTTCCCTCGCACATTTTCTTCACGACGATATCCCGAGGTTCTTTTCTGAGTACAGAGTAAACCGAATACTTAAACAACATTCTTATGCAAAATGTTAGAGTTTTCATGATTATTTGTGGAAAGGGTATGAAAGCGTTAATCTGCATACAGAATATTACTTCGCGATGACCATTATACGCTATATATGTAAGCATTAATTTGCTTGTGACACGTTCGATGCGAAATAATTATGCTACTCCACATTTTCGTTACCCGAAGCTAAAAGTAAGTTAAGATAAAAAATAATGGCAAGAAAAAAACGTTTGTTCTAGTTGTACGTCAGTCTGCAAGCGGTTGTCTTTAGCATCGGACGTGCATTGTGATTATTTTGCGTCAATTCGTTTTCGTAACGCGTTCAACGAACCCGCGATCTATTCTTAGCTACTGCTGAGTGATGGCAACAAATTGTGGTAAATAGCAAAGCAAAGAGAAAATTAAGCGGTTCATCGCATGCCCCTCTGCGCTAGCGAGAGGTAGATACCGTTTGAACATGCTTATCTACATTTTTTGATCAGCAGAAGTTGCTTACAATTAACTATTTAGCTATTATATAGTAACAATTGTAAGAATGGATGAAGACTTGTCGTCTTGCTCGCTTCTTAGTGATAGAATTGCAAAGTTAGAGACGATGCGACTATGCGCTCTCAAATACGGTCCCAGCGCCCAAAAGAAGCTTCCGGCCATATGTGAGCCAAGCGTTAGCGCCAACACGCGTTGAATTTGTGCGTTAGTGTAGAGAACTAGACTATTCGCACTTCCAAATTTGGTGTGCCGGGAATATATATGTCTAACATAGAAACTTTCCGTGAAACAGTAGACAAGCCAACTGTACTGAAGTGTTAATTCTGGCACCACCACCTTAGGCAGGATAAGGTTTTCACTGTGGTCATCTAGGTAATGCATGCAAACGTGCCGAAAATAAAAATAAAGGAAGCTCTGGCTGAAAAAGAATTTGAATGTCGGAACATATATTCCTCAAAAAGACCGATTGGCGTAATGTTGAAATAGGAGAAAATGAGGATGAAGCCATTGTTATTACAAAACGAGCCAAATATATTTTTTAAGCACATCAAACAGAGACCAAAAGTAAGCGGATGCCTTTAAAATAACACAATAGGGTTATTTACTTAATATCTGACAATAGGTTCCAAATACTGGAAAACTCTATTAGAGCCATTAACTTCAAAATGGACCAATTGTTCAATTGGTACAAGAGACTATGGCATTTGATGCCGAGGCTTGGGGGTAGGTTGGGCTATACTCCACTCTAGAGGGACCATCTTCATGAAACTTTTATAATATATTAATAGCATCTAAATGTGTCTATTTGCCAAATTGCAAGTCACTAAAAATTGAAATGCGTTTTTTTTTTCTGGGGTCTGCGACGCTTCCTTCTTCCTGTTACATACATTTTCACAAAACGATTATACTCTGAATCCCCATTTTCAATGGGCTTAGGGTATAAAAATCGGATTGTAGAACACTCGGGGACTGGCTAGGGCTTTGGCAGAACTCCGGCTGTTTCTGAAGACTATAACATAGATATCATACGTGAAGGCTAACACATCTTCCTTCGCGGACGTTCTACTTACCATGCCTTTCATCCTAGTAACTGCGGAGATGGCGCTACCGTCATTGTGCGCTCCACATCTGTCATAGTCCTATCAAATTTTCAGTATCAAATTTTAGCTATTACAACAACCCTCTGGTACCATCTGCACTAGACCTCTTTGTCATAAACGGATTCCACATGGGAACGACTTAGTATTGCATGCTTCACGAGCTTTTATCCGATCACATTCCCCTACAAGCCATCTTGCACTCAACGGCTCTGATGAAGCTACTACGATGTTTGTTTCTGAGCCGCTGATATAGAGATATTTAAGGCCCATAATGCAACACATCGAATTAGATATGGACATCCAAGATGCTGATGATATTGACAATGCTTTATGGATAAGCTGAAGCAAGCAGCAATACAAGCTCCGTCAAGAAACCATCATAACACAGTAGTATATAGACAGCAACAGCTTCTCTCTATAATAGCTAATCTCATTAGGCTCAAAACGCTAAGTTATATGAGGGGAGATGCCCGAATCCACACAGATCTCTAGTAGACTTGCAAATCGTCCAAACCGAAATGCAGAAGTGTTTGCGAAACATCTAGAACCTCGCTTTCGTCTACATAAATTTCAAATGACACAACTTGCTGATCCTGTCCCCTTGAATGAACTAAAGCTTCTTATATCCAACCGAACTCTACGACTTTTCGCAGATCAAGCTTTTCTCTTTCTAGTGCTGATCTTTGACGGCATACAGCGAGTGGGATATTTTCCAAAAATGTGGAAGTCGGCGAACATTGTGGGCTGACAGAGTGGTAAACTTCATACTAGGAGCTACAGAGAACAAGGAGTATCAGAATGCAAAAGACATGTTGCTTCGCTGCAGTATCACTGGAAAACAAGGATAAAATCTACAAGACCATCCTAGCTCCTAGCTTGTTCTACTTCAATCCAAGTATATGGTATCGTCGCTAAATAGCACTTGAATTTGTGTACTTCAAGCTAAAACTTTGAACAAGATCACTGGACCTCCAAGGTATATGAGAACCAGGGGATATAGAAAGCGATGTCCAGATTACTAAAATTGGAGAAAAAGTCCAGGAAGTGGCCAAAAAATATCAAGAGAGATTAATTTCCTATCCAAAAAAGCCTGGCTAGGCACCTAGGTACTGCGGCTCTCAGTTTGTCGCTCTTGCACTATGAGAAGACTACAACGCCTACAACACCTCCAAGACCTTCTTGATCGTGTCTTGACATAAACGTGTTCCCATAGCTAACCCATAAGAGTTATCCATACCTCGTATCTATAAAATATCTAATATGTATCATGTTCAAATGAATATAGCTTTAAGTAGTTGTATAATTAACTTCCGTTTAGATTAAATTGCCTAAAAGTTAGCGGTACGCTAAGATGTAAATAAACACTTAATTAACAAAACCATTATACCCTGATTTCCCATTTTCAGTGGCTCAGGGTATAAAAATATAATCTAGATGTCCGGTCCATGTGGTTAGTGCACTAACCATACAACACATGGACTAGACAACTAGAACAAACTTTTCTCACGACCAGAATATGAGCGTAGAGACCACTCAACTTCGTATTTGTTCGGTTTGGTCTATTCAGGCTCGGGCAGTCAAAATATGATCCGACGAATTCATTGCGCTGCAAGCGCTCAACCGGCATTTTCATATGAGCACATTTTATATGCTATTTTTCTATACTCTCCCTCTCTCTTTTTTCTTTCTCACTCTCACTCTATGCGAGCAAAAGCCAGCAAGCCCACAAAAATTGAAATTTGTTCGCGAATGGCGATTCGCGACGATCCCATCTGCCCTTCTTAGTAAGAGTATGCGGAACTCTTAACGGCTTTGCCATGCTCATAGCAAAATTTTGTGTTTTCGGTGATTATGTTTGGGAAGGGTATGAAAGCGTGATGTGCATAAGCATTACTTTTTCGCGATGAGCATGTACACACACATTTACTGTGTCTTGCTACATGTATGCAAATGTTGGGCCCTACAATTGCTATAGGCAGCAAAAGTTTCGCACACAGTCACATAAATGCTATGTGTTGTATGGTTAGTGGTTAGTGTTTTTATCTATTCTGAAATATGCTAAACTGGCAAACACTGGTGGAAACAGACACAGAAGATGAAATTGGTCAAAATATCGATTACTGCTAAAAAATGACGAGTTTACAAATGAATTCACGGTACATATAATCCGATATTTGTACAGCTACACACTAGTTTTACAGCACCCTTAGAATTTTATAAAAAAGCTTAAAATAAATTTAAAAAAGCGTAAAATACATATATGTATATTAAATTTCATACTAATAGATTTCTCATATCAAAAATCTGAAACAGTTTTCTTGTGCCTGCTTATACATACATACATATTCATTTAAACTAAGATTGTAAAATGTGTATACTTGTACCTACATGCATACATACATACAAATATAGGTACACATTAAATTGTGCATGTAAATCAGTGGATTCCATAATGCAATATTTTATAACAATATACTAAACAGTGGACCCTCGGTTAACGAACACCTCGGATTACGAATACATTTTTTTTTTTTTTTTTTTTTTTAAGATTCGCTTATCAATGTTTCGCATAGCAACCGATTTAGCACTATTTTGCATGCAATTTAGGTGAAATATTTTTTCGGTTTCAGTTACGAACGTTTTATTTAATGAGCAATATGTGTTCGTTAACCGAGGGTCCACTATGCATATGTACGTATAAGTGTATTTATGAGAAAACCTGTATATTTACATACGGGTATACGATTTTTATACCCTCAGCCCATTGAAAATGGGCAATCAGGGTATAATGGTTTTGTTGAAAGTATGTAACAGGCAGAAGGAGGCGTGGCAGCCCCCATAAGTATACATATTCTTGATCAGGGTGACGAGAAAAGTTGATATAGCCATGTCCGTCTGTCTGCCCGTCCGTCTGTCCGTATGTTTGAACGTGTCGATTTCCGAACATACAAAAACTATAAAGTTCATTCTCTTTGTGTTAGGTCTGTATATTGCACGCGCAGTACGAGTTTGTTCCAGAAATTCGATAACTTGTATATTTGCAAAGTTATCGATAAACGAATTTATCGGCAACCAGTTATAAAATTCTCGCCAATTCATCTTTATAGATTGAGTCCAAGTCTTCATATATATAGATACTAATTTAATACAATTTCGGTTTTTGTCAGATTTTGGATTCCGGTCCCCACTTCGCATCACCAGCCCCAAATGTGAAAAAACTGCATTTCAAATACTAAAGACATGCAGTTTAGTTTAGCATATAGATATGAATATCATATTCATAATCTGAAGAGATGAATACGATTGTCCATCTAGAAACAGAATTATTCATCATCAAAGTTTTCTAATCAAAACCCATGCGACGCAGCAGCAAAGCAGCGTGACAGCATTATGTATTATGTATTCTACAGAACGCCTGAATGGGTATTTGATGGTTATGTTACGGGTTTTTTTTTAATATCCTGAGCCCATTGAAAATGGGAAATCAGGGTGTAATGATTTTGCTAAAGTATGTAACAGGCAGAAGGAGGCGTGGCAGACCCCATAACGTATATATTCTTGACCAGGGTGACGAGAAAAGTTTATATAGCCATGTCCGTCTGTCCGTCCGTCCGTCTGTCCGTATGTTTGAACGCGCCGATTTTGTGCTAGGTCCATATATTGCACGCGCAGTACGAGTTTGTTTCAGAAATTCGATAACTTGTATATTTGCAAAGTTATCGATAAATGAATTTATCGGGAACCAGTTATAAAATTCTAGCTAATTCATCTTTAGAGTTAGAGTCTCCAAGTCTTCTGCATATATGTATATAATTACTAATTTAATACAATTTCGGTTTTTGTAAGATGTTGGGTTCCGGTCCCCACTTCGCCCCACCACCCCCAATGTGTAAAAAATGCATTTCAAATACTAGAGACATGCAGTTTGTTTAGCATATAGATATGAATATCATAATCATAATCTGAACACATCAATACGATTGTCCATCTAGAAACAGAATTATTAATCATCAAAGAGTTTTCTAATCAAAACCCATGCGACCAGCAGCAAAGCAGCGTGACAGCAAGACGCTTGCAATGCTTACACACATGCATACACACATATGTACATACATGCCTACAAGCATAGATCAGCGTGTGTGTGTGCTTGTGCTTTTGCATGTAGTTTCTTATGCGTGCAGAAACGAATCGAATAATTCTTGGAATATTATTCGTTCGCACAGGGGAGCTTTCTTACTTATGATTGGTACATTCATATGTATGTATGTACATACATAATTCATATGTATGTACATTCATATGCACATATATATGTACATATGTACATATGTATGTAAACTGTGCCATTGAAGTCGCCATATTTCCGATACATTATCACGGAACACGCTGCAACTTATACAATTTTATATGTATTTTATTCCGGAAGAGAACAAATTGTGTTGATTTTGTGCGAAGTGAGAAAGGAGATCTGAGATGCTCTCAATGATTAGTAAAATGGCTTTGAGTAAACCACAGATTTCCTTCGACTTCTATACATACATATACATATGTCGCAGCGTCGTTACTCTTCTGGGTCTCTTCCATTATATCGTCACACCCAAACTAACTTAGAGCGAAGTGAATTCCGACCGACGCGTGTAATCGTCTGAATGCGACTGACTTTGCAAATCTTCTCGATCACGCATTGATCTGCGCTTTCTTTAAATACGCAGGTCGGACTACACTCAGCGGCAGCGCAACAACGCCGTCGCCTCCCTCGTACGGTACTTTGGCGCCAGACATATTCTATGCTGTATGCTATGCCAAATTCTACGCTGTAGTCAAATTCTAAGAACGGTTTTACAATATACCAAACTCATTACGCAGTTGCGTCTTGCAAGCACAGTGGGCAAACTGTGCTTGTAATGTGACAGACATGTACAGTGGTCTAAATTCGATTATAATGCGACATGTACTTTATGGGGTCTGCACTCCTCCTGATACTCACATCTAACATAACTGTCCTACAATAAGGGGTCACGTTAAATGAAAATCCAACCTTACTTAAAGTTTCTAACACAGTGTTTAACCGATCTAGCGCTTCTTCTTTAGTTTCGGCAACAATCAATACATCATCAATATAAACTATTACAAACGTATATGCTAGTGCTCACAACGCTTTCATAATCGCCCGCTGAAACACGGAAGGTGCATTTTTCAAGCCAAACGGCATTGTCAAAAATTAATATTGCCCTTCGGGAGTTACAAAAGCGGCTCGTTCAATTGAGTCTTTATGCACTGTAATTTGGTAAAATCCACCGCGTAGCCGAACTATCTGATCTGAGATGAGGGGCAGTGTATACCTGTCAGCAATTGTATTATCGTTCAACATGCGATAATCTACACGATCAGTGCCATTTTTCTTTATAACTAACAGCATAGGGCTGGCGAAAGGCGAATTACTTGGACGGATAATATTTGATTTTAACAATTCATCAATTTTTCCCCGCACGTGTTCTTTTTCTTCTACACTAAGTCTATATAGACGACGCTGTACTGTCTTTTATGGGTTTATTAGTCTAATTTCCAGTTGTCCCGTACTGACTCTAGTCCTTGGAATTCCGTCAATAAAGTGATCAGAGTAACGTTTCAATATATTTGTTAAGGCTGACTTATCCGATTCAGTAAGATCGGCATCAAATTGTATAGCATTTTCGTGATCAATCAAAGTTATGCAGGCAACCGTATTAGTTTTGTAAATTTGAAATTTGTCAGCATCCATTGCAACAGTGAAGCCAAGGCTAAGAATTTCACGACCAATCAACACATCGTGCTTCAGAAACCTATCCATAACCACATGTAACAAAATCTCAAAACAATATTCTTCAATATTTATATTATATAATACTTGCTGGGTACTTCAAATAGAATCATTACTTATACCATTTAACTTAACAATATTATTAATTCTCTTTCCAATAAATTTGTCAGCAACACTTTCCTTTACCAGAGAACATTCTGCTCCAGAGTCTAAGCAAAATGGAACGGACTCACCGGATACGCTTATTGTTCCTGATGGAGCAGCCACAGTGCAGACCTCGACACGCTTCTCAGTGACTCTGACGTTTCCGCTTGGACAGGCAGATGCGAAATGTCCAACTCCTGAACACTTGAAGCATTGGATTTTAGAGTTTTCTTCAATTTTGCATTATGATTCCTCTCTTTTTGTTGACTCATCTCCAGACGAGCACGGCATTCTGCATACTTATGTCCCGCCTTTCCACAGTAGTTGCAATTCAGCAATGACGAAAACTTCTTACGTTCCGCACCAGTTGCATGTCCATCGTCGTCCGAATTGCGCTTCTTAAATGAGTGCGCTTGTAGCTGCTGTTGCAGCTCACTACGAGTTTTTACATTATTCGTGAAAATCCATCGTGACAATTTATTGTCGATTTGCGCCAAATGGGCTAAAGTTATGGATACAGCAATTTCTTCTAAATTTTTGGCTTTCCACTTTGACATTAGCAGCGTAACGATGCGGCTGCCATATTCAGCGATGCCTTCTCCAGATTTTGGTCGACCGTTTAGGACATTTAGAAGAGTGGCTGCTGATGTCTCGATGCCCACAAACCGTTCGATAAATAAATCCTTAAATTGTGGCCACGTAATATCGGCGAAACATATTTGTGGCAGCCATTGTGATGCGCTGCCTTCCAGCGCCTTGCTCAACACGATAATTACGCCGCTGCCTTTGAGCTCGTTGTCCGCGAAAATATCGGGGTCCAGGAATATCGGGGTTGAACTTGGGCAGCGATATGTGTGTTGCCCTTCCATCATTTTCTTGGGCCCTCGGTGTTTGCTTATTCTTTATTATGTCCATTAGATTTCGGTTTTGAATTTCCAACGTAGTCAAATAAGAATTGGTGATTTGGTTAGTAGGCATGGCGAATCGTGGGATTCGCCATGCCTGATGTCGCAGCGTCGTTGCTTTTTTGGGACTCTTCCATTATGTTGTCACACACAAACTTATTTAGAGCGAAGTGAATTCCGAATGTCTGAATGCGACTGACTTTGCATTGCTTCTCTGTCTCGCATTGATCTGCGCTTCCCCTAATACGCAGGCCGGACTACACTCAGCGGCAGCGCAACAACGCCGTCGCCTTACTCGTACGGTACTTTGGCGCCAGACATATTCTATGCTGTATGCTATGCCAAATTCTACACTGTAGTCAAATTCTAAGAACGTTTTTACAATATACCAAACTCATTACGCAGTTGCGTCTTGCAAGCACAGTGGGCGAACTGTGCTTATAATGTGACAGACATATACAGTGATCAAAATTCGTTCATAATGCGACACGGCCATACTGACAAATCACACGTCCTCGTGTGTCGATTGTTCATTCAAATATATTTGTTATTCATTTATTTTCTTTTCAAATATCCTATAATTCACAAGTTTATAGTCAACTTAATATAATAAACAATATTTTGTCTTAGGCAATTTACATTGTTTCTTCTCTGTGTTTCTTTTCCATTTCCTCTTTCATTACATTATTACATTCCGTGAAAGGAACTTCATACATTTATCTCTCTTACAGCATACCTTTCTTTACAACGTATAATTTCGTTCAACAGTGCCATCTTGACCCCCGCCATAACACTCTCGTTATAGTGCGGTCTTCTCTTGACACCCGCCACAACACTCTCGTTGTGGTGCGGTCCTCTGTTGACCCCCGCCACAACACTCTCTTTGTGGTGCGGTCCTCTGTTGACACCCCGCCACAACACTCTCGTTGTGGTGCGGTCCTCTGTTGACCCCCGCCACAACACTCTCGTTGTGGTGCGGTCCTCTGTTGACCACCCGCCACAACACTCTCGTTGTGGTGCGGTCCGTTCTCTCATTAACGCTCTCGGAGCCTTATCATATTTTTTTTTTTTTTTTTTTTTTTTTTTTTTTTGCATACTGTCTACTGTCTCCATTTTTCACGAATTTTCAATTAGTTTGTTGTTTGGTAATGCTCTCAGGAAATCATCTGAATATTTATATTTACGTTTGCTTGTTAATGATTTCAATACATATCTATCTCCATCTAGAATTTCAATTACTACGAACGGGCCTTTAAAATTTAGGATCAAGCTTAGTTTGGTGACGTTTCTTCATTCCTTAGCAACACGTGGTAACCTACACTATATTTTACGATTTTTGCTTTGTTACTATCAAACCTAATTTTGTCTTTTCATGCATTCTCTTCCATATTTCGATTGGCTTGTTCCCTGATATGTTTCCTGTCATTTTCAATGATCGGCAGTAGACCAAAAGGTCTAGCTTCCTTCCCAATTAGTAGTTCTAATGGACTAAACTTAGTCACTCTATGGACTGTACAATTCATTGCTAATTGTACCTCAGGTAACGCGTCCTGCCATGATCTCTGACTAGATTCTACTGCGGTCAACATGTTTTTTAAGCGTACTCATCACTCGTTCAACCTGACCGTTTGCCTTACTCGCGCCTGTAGCAATCAAATGTAGATTAATTTTCTGATGAGAACAAAATTCACGAAAACCTGCGCTTGCAAAACATCGACCTTGGTCCGCAATTATTCTGGTGGGCAAGCCAAATAAATAAAACAGACTTTAGGGCCTTGATACAACTTTCTGTATTTAAGTTTATCGTGTGATAAAAATAGACAAACTTCGTAAATGCATCTATATAACAATGACATATTCCTTCAAGTCATTTTTGCCACTCAGTTTGCCAGTTATGTCAACATGTATCGTGTGCCACGGTATGTCTATCTTGGGGATAGGATGCAGTTCAGCTTGTACTCTACCGACGGGTGGCTTAGATAATTTGCAAGTGATGCAATTTTCTACGAATCTACGTACATATTTTGACATATTTTTCAAACCAGTAGTACTCATAAACCTATCCAATGTCTTTTCCCCACCCAGATGCATAATTGATTCATGGACATGATTTATGATTGCCCATCTAAAGGCCCTTGGAATTACAGGAAATACTTGCTTTTACCATTTCTTTGAATTTTTCTATGTAGTATTCCACTACGCAGCTCATATGTTTTGCTTAGACTTTCTGGCAACTCATTATCTTTAGTTTCGTGGATATATCTAATATTTTAGAATCCCGCTGTTGTTCCGAAATCAACCAATTATCGGTTATCTCAGTCAAATGAATTCTCATTTCGATTGTTTTGTTCAGAGACAAATTTTTCTCAGGTAGTGGATTTCGAGAAAGAAAGTCTACGTGCACCATTCGCTCTCCTTTTCTATACTCTATATCAAATCAAAATAAGACTAATTATTATACCTGAACCCATTGAAAATGGGAATTCAGAGTATAATGGTTTTGTGAAAATGTATGTACAGGCAGAAGGAGACGTCGCAGACCCCATAAAGTATATATATTCTTGATCA
>JAUESR010000105.1:0-148542 GCA_030914345.1 Drosophila koepferae
TTAGATTGTAGAATAAGTCAGTCATTCGATAGGGAAAAAAACTCACAATTGTAGATATTAGTTTGTAGTATTAGATAGTCATTAATTTTTGTAATATTAGTCTATAAGGTAATAAATAGTACGATAAGCATACAATCTCATGCATATGTACATACTTATAAGACAGGGTAGCGAGAGATCGGCGAACGGCGACAGACCATAACGCAGGAACAGACGGACAAACAGACAAACGCAACGACCAAACGAACGGGACAAAAGACATGACAGATAATTAT
Source organism: Drosophila koepferae (assembly GCA_030914345.1). Taxonomy (NCBI): domain Eukaryota; kingdom Metazoa; phylum Arthropoda; class Insecta; order Diptera; family Drosophilidae; genus Drosophila; species Drosophila koepferae. The sequence goes on from JAUESR010000105.1 coordinate 276, forward strand.
AACGGCGATCGATCGCGGTACAGGCTGCATTATTCGCCAAATAATGCACCTAGCAACAGCATCGACGACTACACAGACATAACGGACAGCATAGCAACGACGATAGCCAGAGAGCGCAACAGTAGGAGAGCATAGCAGCGCTCAACACTAAGCGGCGGCCACGATATCAAGAGAGCGCAACATTAAGAGAGCATAGCCGCGCTCAAAGCTAAGCGGCGACCGCGATACCATGAGCATGGCAACATTAAGAGAGCATAGCCGCGCTCAAAGCTAAGCGGCGGCCGCGTAACACGAGCAGGGCAACATTAAGAGAGCATAGCCGCGCTCAAAGCTAAGCGGCGGCCGCGATAACACGAGCAGGGCAACATTAAGAGAGCATAGCCGCGCACAAAGCTAAGCGGCGGCCGCGATAACACGAGCAGCGCAGCATTGACAGAGCGTAGCCGCCCGAACAAGAACACATAGCACGTGCCGAGCCGAAAGTTCTCACGCTAAATAGCGTAGGCACGCGCTGACGCTCGGCCGGACAGAGATGAGAGCTCATACGCAGCCAATGCACGCAGCTTAGCGTACAGCCATGCGCAGCAGAACGAAGGTGTGAGAGAGCGGCGTCAGCACGCAGCCGCCCACGCAGTGAGGGCAGATGCGCCAGCATAACATACAGGCACGCAGCATACAAATCACTCTGGCTACGGCACCGGCGGTCATCAGATATGCCTAGAACAACTTCGGAAGGAATCACAAACGGAACAGACTGGTGAATATCGACGAACAGTAGACATGACGAGGTAGCATAGCTAGGGGCGCGAGTTAGGCATAGAAATACAAGTGAAAAGAATTATACAAGTGAAATAATAAAGAGTTTATAAGTGAAATAAAGAAGAGTTTTACTGTGAAATAAAGAAAGGTTATACTGGGGATTCCAGTATCGCGGCTCATCGGTAATACGCAGTGATACTCTGTATTCGACATCACGCGGTATACGCAGTTGTGGGATCAGGGCAGTGCTCTGTATTATCCGAATTACGAATCCGCCAACGCCATGACCCGCCGGTAATACGCAGCGGTACTCTGCATTCTACATCAGGCGGTATACGCAGTTGTCGAATCAGAGTAGCGCTCTGTACTTATCCGGGTCAGGAATTCGTCAAAGCTGCGACTCGCCGGTAATACTCAGTGATACCCTGCCTCCTACATCACGCGGTATACGCAGTTGTCGGAGCAGGGCAGCGCTCTGTATTTTATACGCAGTGATACTCTGTATTCGACATCACGCGGCATACGCAGTTGTCGGATCGGGGCAGCACTCTGTATTTATCTAGATAGCGAATTCGCCCACGCCACGACACGCCGGCCATACGCAGTGATACCCTGTATTTACTCATATCGCGATTTCGCCAATACCGGGGCTTGCCGATAGCCCACGGTGACGCCCAAGATTTTACATCACGCGGTATACGCGGTCGTTCGGTAAATTCTGCGCCTAGAAACGCCTCTTATTCCGTAGTTCTGGATTTTACAAATTATCTTGTGAAAGGACCTGGCGAGACCGATATTTATACCTCGGCCAAAAGAGATTCTTTACACTGCATATATATAGATACTCATTTAAGCATAGAGAATCTGTTATTCGCAAGGTCACTACTTTTCGTACCTCGTCATTTACAATGACTTCGTATACGTTCTTTTTATTTTCCTACGCAGGAATTTAACTGTTTACTTTGATTTCTGGTAGTGATTTTCAGAATTTTATTGTTTGTTTGAATGTTATTTAAGTCCGTGATTGTTATTCTTGATAGCGCATCGGCTACATAATTGTAAAATTACATTCCTCTAATTCAAGCCATTACCATTGAAAATAAGTATGTTAGTGCTCTGTGATCTATATGGTCTGAAGTGTGTTATTGCCCAATGAATAGCTGCTAATTCTTGTTCTGTTGTACTTTTGTTGATTTCGCTTTTTGTAAATGATGTGGATCTGGGTATGCAACTGGAAGTTGAATCCCGTTTTTGTTGTAAGTTAGAACTGCTCCACATGCATGTTTACGAGCATCTATTATAATGCAAAATTATTTGCTGAGATCTGGATATTGTAAAAGAGTTGGATTCATCAGTACCGATTTTAGATGCTCGAAAGCTTTTTGACAATTATCTGTCCATTCAAATTTTACATCATTGTTACATAATCTTGCTAGTTGACGAGAATAGTCGGCAACATTTTTTATGAATCTTTTGTAATAGTTGCAAAATTCAACGAATCTTCTAGCGCTGTCCGCATTGTGTGGGATTGGATAAGAAAAGTGACTTCATGCATGAAAAATTAACATTTTTCGGGATGTAACTTTAGGTTCTATTAATTTTTTTAGCATATGCTTTTCAGAACAACCTATGACTATTAAGTCATCCATATAAAGGAATGCTTGTGAAGGTTCGAGTCCAGAGAATGCTATAGTCATCATTCTCTGAAATGAATTTGGCGCTATCTTTCAGCCGAATGGTAATCGCGTGAAGAAATATGAACCATTGCTGGTTGAAAAAGAAGTAATTGTCTTGATTTCTCTTTAAGTTCAATTAGATGAAAACCTGACATTAAATCCAAACATGAAAAGTATTTCGCTCTACCTAGTTGATTTATTTATTTATTTATTTAACAGTTAGAATTAATTTTAAATTAAAGCTAACTAAAAGCTAAAGCACTGGCTACTGAGGCCTTCGGCTTGAGGTTTTACATATTTATTTTTATTTATTTTTATATATACATATCTATATATATATATATATATATATATATTTTTTTTTTTATATATATATATTTTGTAGATGTTGGATTTTTTGAGGAACTTTATTAATTTGGGAATGTCTTTTGGTGTTGGGTTTGCTAGGATCGATATAGGGCATACGTTTTTGAATATTTGGGTTTTAAGTAAAGAGGTTGCGGGACAGTTTTTGAGGATGTGTGCAATATTTGGATCTGTTGTATATGGCAGTTGGGGTATAGCTGGGTGAGGTGAGGGTTGATGTGGTGTTGTTGGGTAAGTTTTGTGTGTCCTAATCTTAATCTTATTAATTTTGTTTGATCGCTGCGTGTGGCATTTTGTTGTTTTATGTTTTTTAGATGTAATGTTGTGTGTGTTAGATTTGTGTTTAATTGTTGATACCATCTGTTGCAGAGTTCTATGTTACGCTTGATTTTTAGAGTTAGTCCGTTTGTGGGGAATTTATTTATTTATTTTATTTATTTTGTAATATATTGACAAATCGTGAGTCAAACTAAAGAAAATTAAAATTATATAAATATAAAGCCTAAACAGAAGTACAAAACATTTAAAATAACAATAGTGTCACCAACCCGATGGAGGTGTTTTATTTGCCAGACCGGCCAGCTATGCCCCAATTCACAGCCAAAAATGGTCAGTGATACTATTGAAACTAAGAAAAATAGAATGTGTTAATTGAAAACTTAAATTAGAGTTATAGGTTCTCTGGTATGATATTAACCTAACAATTTATAATAATTCTTAAAATAAAAATTATTAGTGAGAAAAAGAAAATTAATAAAGATACAAAATTAGAGATGAAGAAAGAAAATAAAGATAGGAATAGAAAATGTATAAGTCAGCAGCATCCAAACTCAACTCAGGGCATTTCGAGTAACTACATTAAGATGACCTGAAAGGAATGATTTTATTAGGGGAAGAGAGAGTTCTGAGGAAAATACGCGATAATATTTATTATAATTAACACATAAGACATGAAAAGCGTAATGTAATGAATAATCTGTGGTGCACTGTGGTAATTGTAAGGGGCGATAGTTCCTGGTAATCCGGGAAGGAACAGAAAAATGGAGCCGCATTAACAAGCTGGGCGAGTTAATGTTACCAATGATTAAGTTGTGTAGGAATGTAATACCTAAAATTGTCCTACGATTAACTAATGATGGCAGGTCAATAAGTAGAACCCTACTATAATAGGAAGGTAGACGCAAATTGTTGTCCCAATTTAGATCCCTTAAAGCAAAAAGTAGAAACTGTTTCTAGACCGATTCAATGCGATCCTGATACAGTTTATATTGCGGAGACCAAATTACTGAACAATATTCTAAGATAGGGCGCACAAGTGAAATAAATAACTGCTTCGTAATAAAAGGATCTTTAAATTCCTTAGACCATCGTTTAATAAAGCCAAGCACACATTTAGCTTCATTTGTGATGGTGGAAATATGCAGGTTGAAATTAAGTTTAGTGTCAAAGAGAACGCCAAGATCTTTGACGGTAAAAATGCGTTTTAAGGAAGTATTATTAATATTATAGTCAACAATGTGTGGAGTAGTACGACAGAAGGTCATAGTCATACACTTAGAGTAATTTAAGTGCAATTGATTAACCTCACACCAACATTGAAATGCATTTAGGTCATCTTGAAGGTGTGCATGCTCAAGTAGACTATAATATGAGAGGCAAAGTTTTACATCGTCTGCATACATAAATATAGTTGAATGAGAAATACAACTTGGCAGGTCATTTATAAAAAGAGAAAATAGTAATGGTCCTAAATGACTACCCTGAAGAACACCCGACGTAACAAAGATTAGTTTAGAAATTGATGATCTCAGCAAAACTCTCTGAGTTCTGTCCTTTAAGTAGGATGAAATCCACGATAAAAGTTTAGGGGAAAATCCTAAGCGATCCAACTTTAAAATTAACAAGTGATGGTGAACTGAATCAAATGCTTTACTGAAGTCAATATAAATAACATCAGTTTGCATTCTACTCGAAAAACTGTCGTTTACTAGGGATGTAAATTCTAATAGATTCGTAGCGGTAGCTCGATTTTGAAAAAAACCCATGTTGCGCTGGATGAATAATTTATGTACAAAAGTGTTGTAAGGATGAGGTTATTATTTTTTCAAATAACTTCGGAATTGTAGATAATTTCGCAATACCTCTATAATTGGAAATGTCAGATCTTCCGCCTTTTTTATGTAACGGAATAATAAAAGGCTCTTTCCAACTTAAAGGGAAAACCGAGGTATCCAAAGACAAATTAAACAATTTTAATAATGGTGACAGAAGAGCAGCACTACACTCTTTAATCACACAACTTGGAATATTATCAGCACCAGGAGAGAATGATGATTTCAGTGTCCTAATGGCTGCAACCAAGCAATCTGCTGAAATCTTAGGAATATTAACTGAATAAGATTCAGAAAAGGAATATGTGTTTGAGTAATTAATTGAATCAACGGAAGAATAAGTTGATTGGAAAAATTTTGCAAAAAGATCAGAAGACTCTTGATCTTCACAAGATTTTTCCAAACCAAAGAAAAATGAGGTTGGCAAACCAGAAGATTTGCGCTTAGAATTTACAAAAGTATAAAATTGCTTCGGATCACGAGAAAACTGGCGTTTGACACGTACAAGATAATTCTCATAGCAGCGAGAATTCAAGATACTAAAGTTAGACTTGGCTATAGAATATTTAGCCCAATCAACAGCCGAACCAGACTTTTCAAAATTTTTAAAATATTTTGATTTAATATTTCTTAAATTAGAAAGCGTCTTAGAAAACCAAGGCGGCTTATTCAGAACAGGCGAATTACTACTGAGGGGAACACATACATCAAAAATAGACTCTAGAGTTGAGTAGAAAAGGGATGTTGCTAGATTAACATCAACCGACTCATATAAACTTGACCAGTCAGCTGAACTAATCAATTCGTTAAGCAAGACAAAATTGCATTTGCAAAAACAACGTCTACGATTTGAAGGTGCTACTGATACAGGTATTGGATTCCTAACAGATAAAGAAACCTCTAAAGTGGGATGATAAATATCCTCTGGTAAACAAAAAGGGTTTGATCTCGATACATTAATGATGGAATCATTATTTGTGAACACAAGATCAAGCGAGCGATTCTGATGATTAGAAATAGAGTTCATCTGAAGCAAGGACAGCTTGAACAACTCATCAAAAAAATAGTGATCAAGTGTCGGAATAAGGTAGTTTACATTACAAGGTAAAGACCATGAAGTATTGGGAATATTAAAATCACCTAACACAAGAAACAGGTCATTATCATTGGTATGTCCATAAATTTCTTTAATACAAGTTATGTGATGCTCATAAACTTGTAAATCAGAAGAAGGAGGAATATATGAACATGTAATAAATAATGAACACGATGGGAGAGTTAATTTAACACCTATAATCTCCAAATCATGAAGGGAGGAAAATGTAAACAATTCCGAGCGGATACTGGACTTAACAGCGATTAAAACTCCACCTCCTCTACGGTTTAAGCGATCAAGTCTATAAATAGTGTAATTACTAGACAGAATTTCACTATTATGAATAATATGACTTAACCATGTTTCTGTTAAAGCAATGAGATCAAATGAAGAACTGAAACTATTAAGGAATATGCTTTTAAGCTTAGAGTTTATACCCCGAACATTTTGGTAGATTAGGGACAATTGAGAAAAGTCTAATTTATTTCTTAGTTTTTTGGTGCAGCTTTTGATGAAGATTGCACTGAAGGTATATTCAACGCTACAGGAGTTGATCTATTACGATTCTTCGGTTTGAATTCATGCACAACCATATGTGGAGCAGTAATATTCGAATTGGTTACCATATTACCATTCTCTGTATGAACAACACTTGGAAGAGGATCCAAATTTTGAACAGGGACAAGAGATTCAGAGACTAAATCAACTGTTAAGGCAGTAGCCTCCGGACCAGGCGAGGGAACACAAATCGAGCGAGGGGATGAAGACAGAACAGAAACACAAGGTGAGGGAGGAGCAAGCGAGTTGGGAGACGATGTTAGTACAGGAGGAGGTACTAACAAAGAGGGATACACAGCTTCAGATTGAGGGTCATCAAACTTAAAATTGACTAATAAATCTTCAGCAGCTGCCAAGTCACTGGATAGCTGCTTAGAAATTTTATTCAATTTAAAAAATTGAACCCTCACAGCATTATACATATTGGAAAAATTAATTTGTTTTTCCAAGCATGTCGGACAAGACCAACGTATGCCACCCATACCAATTTTAGCGGTGGACATAATCTTATCGTAGTCTCGCCCAGTAAGTCCAGCACATTTAGTGTGCGTAAGATTATCACAACAATTAATAAATTGGGCCTGTGCCGAATCAGCTGCTTGTCTAACAGTGCAAGCTTTTTTGCAGCAGCTCATATTCGCAATTGGGATTCAAAAGAAATCAGTTGGAAAAAACAAATAGTGATAATGTTGCGAGAGCTAGTCACAACAACAAAACAATAGCTAAAGCGCAAAAGCAAAAACAAAAATAAACCGTACGAAAGAGCAACAGTTTAAATTTGAGAGCAAAACTTACCCTTGCCAATAATTTTGTTCAGCGAAATTGACGTATTTTTGTCGATATTTAATTTTAGTTAATTCTACGTCTAAGATTTTTACAAAATTCTTTTGGTTTCATCCAATAAATACTCTAATCTATTTCAAAAAATTTTTGTTTGATAAAAAATTATTTTCAAAAGACTTGAAAAGTTGATATAACGCTTAAAAAGCATACTGTGCCAATAATTTTGTTCGTCGCTGTATATGCGCACAATATAACGACCCCAATTAATAACAATATATTTGTTAATTTTAAATCTACATTTGAGGATTCTATGTTGTTTATGACATTTACAGTGGAGTCCAGTGGGAGTTATACTATATATATCCTCAACTTTACTTATACTGTTACTTATCATGTATTTATTTACTGATTTTTTTTCGCTCTTTTTTTTACATTTCCAAATTAGTTACTAAAAACAAATAGTGATCTTTATAGTTTTTTCCTGGCCTTTTTAGGCCACACTCTAATCGGCCACACTTAAGTCGCTCAATTTCACAATATTTTTAAAATGTGTATTAAATTTTATGCATCGCAGTGTATATTTCCTAAAATTACTTTGAATTAAAGATTTTTTTATGTAAGCATAATAGTTGTTGTGCGCTCTTGGCAGCGTTGTCGGTTCCTTTGTCCTTGGCCTTGCATAACACGCTATGCTTGGCCGGTGCAGGCTGCACAGACTCTCAGTTTCCTTTTGGGCCGGCAGACTCCATACAGGCTATTAGGACGCCGGTGATGGTCTTCTGGTGTAGTTGCAGCTCATTGATTCCAATGGTCCGGGGCAGTCAGGTGCGCACGCCTTCTCTGGCTTGTCGATTGTTATCTCTTTTGGCAGATTCGTTCATCTTTGTTCTTTACATAGATTTGGAATGACAGGGAAGGTGGTGTTGGGTGTAGTGGTCGTGCGGCCTTTTCTTTCAGCTAGTTGGTTATTATCCATTCGACTTCAGTGTGTATTTTCACGGAGTCGTTCCAACTCGTGCCGTTATTGCTAGGTCGCCTCCAGGGGCGTTTCGTGACCTCCTTCCTCACTTGCAACAGCGACTGATAGCTTTGCCTCCCGCTGTCCATTCCACTATTTATTGGCTCGATTCTCAGCGCCAAGCCGCACATTCCAATGTTGTGCCAATGCCGGCCAAAAAATCCCAGCCTAGCACCAGATCGTCGATCACTCCTGGCAGAACCAGCAATGGAATCTCCATTTGCCGACTCCCCAGACTGATCTTCGTGTCCAGATGCGAGTCTACCTCACTGCAGCTGCCGTTCTTCAAACGTATGTGTCGCCTTGTGGCTCGCACCACGCCCACTCCTCGGAGCCTTTCAGCGAGCTTTTCGCTAATAAAACTGCTGGAGCCTCCTGTGTCGATCGTGGCTTTCAGCTGCCGATCTGACGATCAGTTGGTGGCCTTCGTCTTGTATGCTGCCTACTAACGCCTGGGGGCTCCTTGACGTTGCTCCCGCTCGCCCCTGGATGGCGGGTGCCGCTGGTCGTTTCCCGACTGGCAACAGGCAGCCCGTGTCCTTTCACACAGCCGAAACGACCTAGTAGGATTCGGGATGTGTGTCCTTTGCCCTGGGATCTCAGTCCTTGGCGCAGGACGAAGAATCTCATTGTTCAGGCATGAACATATTTAATATACAAACAAGTAAGAACGTTTCAGTTAGGCACAACTAACTGCGAAATACTCTGTTCCCATAGGTGCATTTTATTTATTTAATAAACATTTAATTAACGAAATATTTCGGCAATTAGCAAACGTACATGGAAAGCAACAAACGTTTTTCCTATACATACAGATTTACACATGTACACACTATACGAGTATACACACAATTTTCTATGTATGCATACAAAATATTCTAAGAATTGTGACTGAATTGTGAATTTTTCGATAGTTACTTTAGTTTCGTCAAAAGGCGCTCTAACAATGCCTTATTTGGTTTTAGTTAACAAAGCACAGATGAGGGCAGTGGCGTTGGTGGTAAGCGCTATGCAAGCTATACTTAGGTGCGTGGGATCGAATCTCGCAGAGCATTTTTTTTTTTTAATTATGATTTTTTAATTTTTTTTATATTTGTATATTTATTATAAAATGCTTGCTGCCAATTGATAATAATTTATAAACATACACATTTGAATTGTGCATTTAAGCAAAAACTTAAACTTCTTTATGCTTTCCGATTTGCCACGCTGCGTGGCAATCAGTTTTTCTATGAATGCATACATGTATGTGTACACAGATGTTTGTACGTGTATACACATCCAAGTGTGTATACATATTCCAAGAATTGCGATTGTATTGTTTTTTTTTTTTTTTTTTTTTTTTTGTCAGGACCAGCTGATCAGCTGTGAATATATTTAGGTTTAGCTAACGATTACATGTTATTTTCAAAAGACCTGGATTCAATTCGCGCTGGCAACTTTTTATTTATTAATCGAAAACTTATACATTTTATTTTTTAAATTCATTAATATTTGTATATTTATGTTAAAATGCTTTCTGCCATCTTAGCAATTACTAAGCTATTATATGCATGAATTATGCAGTTGGCCACAACAAACTTCTTTGCTGATTTGCCACGCCCCCAGTGGGCGTAGAATGCGAAAATTAAAGGGTATTTTTCAATATGCCACGCCCCCAAAGAGGCTGAAAAATTATTTTGGGCCATCGATAGAGAAGGACGTTAGTAACTTAACCATTCAATTTTCAAGCTTCTAGTTTTAAAACTGTAGGAGATATAAACTTTTACGGTTTGCCACGCCCCCTGTGGGCGTAGATATATCTACCATAGCTTATTGATCTTGGGTTGTCAACCCGAGTATACATGCAAATTTCAAGTCTCTAGTGTCAATAGTGTTCAAAATATAGCACAATTTCAAAAATCACTATATATTCAGGTCCGATGTGCCACGCCCCCAATGCGCCAATATACTCTTCTTCCCTTTTTAAGGGAACAGAGTATAAATATAAGCATATATCTCACCTATGCACTCAACAACTAGCAGGTAGTGCCACAGATAACCATAAGGGCCACATGTGTGGACTATAAATAGACATAACCCTGACCCTTTCACATAGCGATAAGATACAGTAGAGTCTCGATAATTCGTAATGGCAAGGGAACCGAATTTTTTACGAATTATAGAGGTTTTCGATTTACCGGGGTTTCCATTCAACGGTGTTTAAAGAATCAAAATACGAATTGAAGGGGTTTTTTATATTTCACGTCTTTTGAACAATTTTAACTTATTAAAAAAAAAATAAAATTCACATTCAATTCAATATTATGTATTAACAAAATTAAACATAAACAAAATCATATTAACGAAAAATTAAGATTTAAAAAAAGCTTGTAATTTTGTATTGTTTTATAATTATTATTTTATTGTGTTTACCAAGCTTATTAAATTTTCAATTGCATTATTCGGAGCATTATGATGTGAAAGAACGATATGAGAACGTTTGCTTGACATTTTTACGAATCGCTTCAAAAAAAAAGAGCAAACTTTTGTAAATCCAATGAGAGAACAACGAAATTTCGCACATAAAGCGACAAAAAGGCGCCATGCATAATAGTCTACCAGACCTAACGGTAGTTTAACTTCCAGCAAATTCAAGAATAACGAATTACAAGAGCTTACGAAACGAAATTATGAATAATAAGAGTTAAAGCCTCCAAGTCTTCTGCATATACAAAGTCTCTCCCATCAGTCAAGTCCTTAGTCGGGTTATATGTTTATATTGCGTGGCGGCGCATTCTTAATAATTCTTAATAATTCTTAATAATTGACTTCTCTTAAATTTAGTTTCTGATCGCGGACTAAAGCTTTAAGAAGAACCCCACCAATAAGACGAGCTAGTAGTTCCGTAGAAGTAGTTCCGAAAATCCTTTAATTGATTGCTTTCTCCGGTAAAATTTATGGCGCTGTCGCAAAATATATCCACAGGCAACCCACGCCGTGCAATCATGAGTCTCAAAGCAACTAAGAAAGCATCCGTTGAAATGTCAGATACCACCTCGATATGTATTGCCTTGGTGGCGAAGCATACGAATATGGCAGTGTAGGCCTTACGAGGTGCCTTGCCCTGTATGCGAAGGTAAACGTTGACTGGTCCACAAAAATCAACTCCACAGTGAGCAAAAGGTCTCTACAGGCAGGTTCCCCATGAGTTGCTGTTGCAGACTTAGCTTGAAGCGCACACAAGGTATGCATTTCCTAACAATAGAGCGGACCAAGTCTCGAGCATTGACGATCCAGAATTGAAGACGAAGTAATGCAACAAGTGCCTTTGAGCCAGCATGGTAGTGTTGAATATGAAGAAACTGCATGTAGTGACGAATGAAATCATATCTACTGGGAAGTAGGATTGGATGTTTCTGAGAGTCTGGTGCATTTGCCAATTCGCGGCGGCCACCAACCTTCAGTAGTAGGTGTTGTAAGGCGGTTCACGCAATGAGCCGCACATTTATTTGTAGCAAGTAAGAGCGCATTTGTTTGTAGTAAGTAAGATCGTAAGGTCGTTTCGTAGCATATAGTAAGTAAGATCGTTTTGTAGTATTTAAGAATTCGACAGTTCGTAGGTGGTTTTGGTAGTGTGTAAGGTCGTTTCGTAGCATAAAAGAATTCGATAGTTCGTAGGTGGTTTTGTTGTATGTAAGATCGTTTCGTAGCGTATAAAAGTCCGATAGTTAGTAAGTAGTTTTTGTAGTGTGTAAGGGTCTTTATATGGTGCATAGGTAGCTTTTGTAGTGTGTAAGGGTCTTTTTATAGTGCATAGAAACCTTTTAAAGCGTAGGAATTTGGTAGTCTGTAAGAAGCCTTTGGTAGAGTGTAAGAGCCCCTTTTAGTATGTAAGCACTTTATATAGTACGTAAGAACTCTTATTTAGTGTGTATGAATTTTTATATAGTATTTAAGGATTTTAGAATTTGAATTTGTAAACCCAGAGCGCGCAGTGGCGTGGTGGAAAGGTCCACGGCAGAGTCGCATTGCCGATAACATTGTCTTTTGCAGACTTTAATTTACTGAATGGGTGGACAAACAACAAACAACAATTTCCCCTACTTTTTAAGGTTGCCTGTAAAATGTTAGCCGTTGCAGCGAGTAAATAAGTAATAGTAAAATAGATAAAATAAATAAGATAATGTTTTTGCACTTAAATATTAATTTATTATATAATGAGTCATTTTAAGAAATAAATTTATAAATATGAAATAAATTTACAAATTTTGTATGAAATTTTTTTGAAGAAATTTTGTATGAAGCGTCATTAATAACAACTCAGTGTACAGTAAGTTTACTAAAAACCAAAATAGTGCGCAGTAGAAAATACTATAGAGTAGTTTTAGTGTACTCATAAGGTGCTGTACAGCATGGGAGTGAGTGAGACGGCAAGCTGTCGATACAGACAAGTTGTACAACATTTACTGCCACCCATTTAAGCTGTACACAAAAAAAGTGTACAGGTTTTTATAATGAATGATTCATTTGCCCATTTGGATGCATTAATGCAGATGTCTAAGTACATATGTTACATGTATATATACATATGTGTGTTTGCATTGCCAAAAAAAAAAAAAATAAATAAATAAAATAAATAAATAATAATAATAGATGGCGCAACGCGCTTATATTAGTTTAAATTCGAAAAATTTTATATTATTAAATATCATTAAAAAAAAGACACAACAAATAGACGTTCCTGGATTAACACGCATCATCTTAATTAACACAGACACTTCATAATTGTAAAAGAAATATATCAATGCCTCTCAAAGCTGTAATAGCCATAATAAATAAGTTTATTGCTAAAGCGCCATCTAGCAAGTTTAAGTTCTTAGACCATGATAGGCTAGTTTTGAATGTACATGTGTGCATAGATGTCACGTGCGTTTGTTATTTGGCAAACTTCCTGTTCATTATTTTCTGTTGACTTAACAAAAACGCTTTCAGAAATTTTGCTATTAAATATTTGAAATTTTTTGAAAAAAAAAGCATTTATTCACAATTAGTTAAACTAGCAACTGACTTTCAAAGGTATCGAATACAAAAGAATAAATAATAATAAAAATAAAAATAAATAAATAATAAAAAAACAAGTAAGAAAACTCTAGTCGAGAGTGCTCGACTAGATAATACCCTGAACCCAATTTTAATAAAATAAAATAATAATCTGTATAATACCCTGAACCCAATTTTAATAAAATAAAATAATAATCTGTACTGTGGTTTGGTTTTTTTGTAATTATCTTGAAAATGCATCAATTTTAGTGCTGAAAATGGCAAAAAACTTCTTTATTTTGACAAAAAGTTAAATATATTGCTCTTGATTGCTTTTAATCCGTTTTCAAGATACAAAAAACCAGTGTCGAACGTGACATAAAGTTGACTTTTCTGGAGAATTACCCATATGGATAAATCAGAAAGTATACATAAGAATGTATGCGTGTAACGTTCAAAATGTACATACATGTATGTATGTATGTACATGTATATATACATTGCATTTCCAAAAAAAATAATAATAGATGGCGCTTATATTAGTTTAAATTCGAAAATTTTTATATTATTTAACTAGAAAGCCCGGCGAACTCCGCTTCGCCACCAGATGGATTCGTTTTTTGTAACATGAAAGATGAAGATAATTTTTTTTTTTTTTTTCGATATTTGAAAAAGAAAAACTGTATTTCATTTCACAACAGTAATGAATTCATTTTGATTACAAAAATGAAATTTAGTTGAACTTCTCTGAAAGTGAATCCAAAATCAAAGCGTGTCCGCAAATTATCCCTTTCATTGAAGTGCTCGTTGGTAAACCACATTTTTTGTTTTTTGATCTGACGTTTACACAAACAAAGAGGATGGTTTCCCAACTCGTGAACACGCTACGTATAGCTGCCCATGTGAAAAACAATGATTTTCTAAATTGATCCCGCAAACACTAAGCGATTGGCCTTGCGACTTGTTAATTGTCATTGCGAATCCAAGGCGAACCGAAAATTGCAAACGTTTGAATTCAAACGGAAGATCAGTCGGAATCATTGGAATTCCAAGTGTAATACTTGGGCATTTCAACGTACATAAGCGTCGCAGCGAATGGATCTGCTTCACACATTGCAAAGAAGCTAGTCAATGTTGTCGATGGTGGTCTCTCAGCTCGTTGTGCCGTATTACCCTCAGTGAAGTAAATTCTTTGTCCATTTTCCAAATGCACTGCTAAATGTACAACTGTGGGATATCTTTCATGAATTTGAAATGAGAATAATCGCCACAGAGCTTCATTAGTACTGACGTATCTGCCTATTTGGAAGTTACTGATTTCGTCATTGGCATTTGCCGACGCAATACCAAACACAGCCATGTCGCTGCCTTTTGTAACGTACTTGCACAAATATTTTACTGACTTGGCCGAATGACAACTCTCAACATTCACATGTGCTTCGAAAATTCGTGATAGCAGCGGGCAATATGGTACAATGAAATCATTTCCGATCTCAATCTCTTGATTTTTTACTTTAACTTTGATAGTTCGACCATTATCTTCTTTTGAACGTCGACGATGGATTTAATGCACCGCACGGTCCATGGACCATCTAAGTCGTCACAATGTCGTGTAGATGGGGATCAGTGACTGGATCGGGAATTTCTGCTGATATTATGTCATCCACTTCATTTGAATGTAAATTGTTCTTCAACCAAATTAGGATGTGCGCATGCCGTAGTCCAAGCTTCTGCCATTCCACCGAGTACATATGACAACGTGTGTCACCAAAAACTCTATACTTACTAAGAACATCCATCATAACTTTGAGTTTTTGCTTAAAGACTCTGGCGATTATGTCATGGCGATCTGGCGGTTTTTGGCCCTGGTCCAACTCACGTTCAATTTCCCTCCACTTCGGATTGCATGTGAACGTAATAAATAAATCCGGAGTTCCATAATTTTTCACGTACGTCATAGCGTCTTGAGCGTATTCGTGCATGTGGCGTGGGCTTCCAATGTAAGATGATGGGAGAATCGTCAGGCGTCCAATATCCTGAACATTAGCATCTGAATGAATTGCATCACGCAAGTGTATATAGTCCTCAGTTCGTAGCTTTGCCTGATTGAATCGAATGAACGCCAAACGTTCGGTCTCGACTTTGACATACATGTCGACAGCGAATTGCTGGAAGAGCCGACGGCACTTCAGAATGACATTCTCCTCATGCGTACGAATCATCATACGATACGCATAGTAATTCATTGTACTTAGATTTTGGTTCGTTGATATGCCTGAAAATGCAAAATGAAATGGATTGTTAATGGAAACCAATAATAGCAATAATTAGTGTGTTAATATTGTACCTGTAATTGGATCGACCATCTTCAACGTGATGTCGTATCCGTCTTTCCCTTGCCAATAAATGATTGGATATTGTAATGCATCGTACAAACGATGTGTCTCATTTACACGATGCATGATATTACTTCTGCGCTGAACGACAATGTCCCGTGATGTGGATGGATCACCAACAATAATTGCAGCAACATCATCAACGATGGGTGCATTAAATCGTCGCACATGTTCACCTGTTGGGGTCCGATCTGCTCTTATGACAAATTTGTGTGTATCCGATGGCATTCGTTCCAATGCTGTTTTGAACATATTAACCACAGCGTTATTAGCGTGTAAAAATGCTTGCAACTGTTCAATAATTCGTCTCTTTAACTGTTGTGTTCCCTGCATATTGCATCGCACATTAAGCTGATCCACCATTGACGAAATGAAATATATTTGCAGAAACTGATGCGGTTCATCTGGTGTTGGCACCATTGAACCATGCAAATGATATATTTGTCCTTGTATCTGTGATGGCACACAATTAAGATAGAATAATTACATTTTGCAATTGATTGTGTTGGTGTGATTGATTAGTGTGAGTGATTGGTTGTGTGTTTTGTATCTTTTACTTTGCAAGTTGGGTTGAAACCGCCTTCTCGAATGAGATTCGCTCCAAAAGAAGTCATGCGGAAGCAGTTATTGTATTCAAGGATACGTTGAAGAAAATGGTTGGAATCGGGATCAGTTCCTTCGAACAATTGTTTCAGTGGCTGTGGTGGTGTAAGTAATGGTTTGACTTTTCCTCTTGCGCAGCACAATCCAGCCGTTTCTGTTTTGAACTTTAAGGCATTGCAATATCGGCATACAGTTGTCATTGGTCCAATTTTTAAATTGTCATCATCACTGTAGTTCGCAGTGGGATCATATTGGAATGTCAAGCGATTGTATGATGCCAATGATCTTCGTGTGCTCACGCGTTGTCTCAATCGGTTATTTTCTCTTATTATATTTAGTCTTTCTTCGCTTAAGTTCTGTGAATACACTTGTTGCTGCCTTGCATGTCTAGTATGGCGGCCAATGTTTGAACGTCGTGCTTTCGGCATTTTTGACTATGGAGAGTCTGGTGAATTTAACCTTAAATGCACGATCCGCATAATTTACACAGTTCAACTTACCACATTAAGAACAAATACCTGCTGTTGAAACTGAATAAAAATTTTCACAATACACGTGATTAATTTAATGCTTCCAAACGAACTGTTAGGAAACGAATAACTTTAATCTCAAATACCCAATTTCACAGTACCGATTTTACGTAAGCGTCATAGTGAACTAAGCGTTTGAAAAAACATAATGAAATGAAATTAACTGAACAGAGTGTTATGAGCTGAATTTGTACCGTCAGGAAGGGAAGTCCAACTTATTTTTATGTTTTTCTTATCTACTAACCTCATGGATCCCGTGAACTTTCCAACAAATGCAAACCCGTGGAAATCGGTTAGTGCGTTTGGAGTTAAGAATCATCAGAACAGAAAACACGACTTATTTTTATATAAGAGAAGAAGAATATCATTAACAATAGTCCCAACACATAGACGTTCCTGGATTAACACGCATCATCTTAATTAACACAGACACTTCATAATTGTAAAAGAAATATATCAATGCCACTCACAATCAATGCCAAAGCGCCATCTAGCAAGTTCAAATTCTTAGACCATGCTAGGCTAGTTTTGAATGTACATGTGTGCATACATATAGGAAAACCGCAGATGGCACGTGCTTTTGTTATTTGGGCAAACTTTCTGTTCATTATTTTATGTTGACTTAACGGAATAAAATATAATTGAAACAAAAACACTTTCAGAAATGATGCTATTAAATATTTGAAATTAAAAAAAGCGCACTTATTCACAATCAAATACAAAAGAATAAATAGTAATAAAGAAAGAAATAATAAAAAAAAAAAAATAAAATTAAAAATAAGAATAAGAAATTATGAAGGGCTTAGGCGAGACTAGAACCTGCGACACCCCAACATTCGTTGCATCTGCCTAGCCATCTACACCACGGCCCACTTAAACGGCAGAGTAGCGAAAACGAATGAAATTCGCCATATACGAAAGAAACACTAAAGCAGTGACTGAAAATACAAATACAATTCAAAGACAATGCTTACGCAATTCAAAAACAATTGTGATTCTAGAATATACACGCATAGCAACAATGAAAACGGCCCAAGATTTTTTGTGTGTATATGTGCACACGCACACGAAAATTGATTTGTATTGCTCAACGTTGCTTGCATTTCCATTGTTATTTTAATTGTTTTAAAATTTTTAAGATATATAATGGAATGTAATGAGAGTTTCAGCATGTGATCTACATATTCTATTTAACATTTTAGGTTTTTTTTTAGAAATCATAACTCTTTTACAATTAGCTTTACATGCACAAATATGTACATACATATGTATGTACGATTGCAGCCACTCGCTGATCTACGCTTGCACACATATACATACATACATACATATGTATGTATGTATGTGCGCCCGCAATACGTCTTGCTGTGTCGCTGCCTTGCTTGCTGCGCCACATGGGTTTTGATGAGAAAACTTTATAGACTAATAATTCTGATTCTAGATGGACAATCGTATTGATATGTTCAGATTAAGATTATGATATTCATATCCTTATGCCAAACCAAACAGCATGTCTCTAGTATTTGAAATGCATTTTTTACACATTTGGGGGTGTGGGGGCGAATTGGGCACCGGAATCCAAAATCTGACAAAAATGACCGAAATTGTATTAAATTAGTATCTATATATATGCAGAAGACTTGGGGTCTCCAACTCTAAAGATGAATTAGCTAGAATTTTATAACTGGTCCCCGATAAATTCATTTATCGATAACTTTGCAAATATACAAGTTATCGAATTTCTAAAACAAACTCGTACTGCGCGCGCAATATACGGACCTAACACAAAAAGAATGAACTCTCTAGCTTTTGTATCTTCGGAAATCGACGCGTTCAAACATACGGACAGACGGACAGACGGACGGACAGACAGACGGACATGGCTATATCAACTTTTCTCGTCACCCTGATCAAGAATATATATACTTTATGGGGTCTGCCACGCCTCCTTCTGCCTGTTACATACATTTAACAAAACCATTATACCCTGATTTCCCATTTTCAATGGGATCACACATTCATATATACATTGTACATTGCTTTGTTAACTGTTCCTGGAATTGTAGTGGAAAGTTTTTCATTGGTTTTTTAAGTACAGTTTCGCTTTGTCTTTATTTGTTGGGATGCTTCCGTAATTTGAAAGTTTTTCATAGACTATCTTTTCCACATTGATCAATTGATCAGAATTAGCTGTATTTAAGATACGAATATAAACGTTTTTTTTGAAAACGCTATTGTCTTTGCAATATAAATTCCATTACTGATTTCTTGATTCTGTACGAGTATGTACTTGTCTTCTGAATTTATTTATATTTTTCTTAACACTTGGGATCTAGCTGGAAGTAGTAGATTATTATTGCCAGGACTGTATGTTATGGAACATAAATTGGGTAATTTAGATTGAGGTCTAATTATAAACCAATCTTCAGCTGGTTCGAAGATTTAATTAGTCCTTAGCCTATGCCTTGCGTGTTTATAATTTTATTGTTTTGAATATTGTATATATCTGAATTTATTTTTAGAAGTGGTATATCTGCACCAGTGTCTATTATAAATGTAAGTTTTGTTCTAGTGGAATGGTTAATAAAATTAACAAAAATATTAAGACTAAAGTTGATTGAGTGAACCTGTTTGTTGCCTAAAGGGCTCTGAGAGTTTTCTGACATATATTGCTTCACTCTCACATTGTTATTATTACTTCCCTGATTATAATAACCACGGCCTCTGCCTCTGTTTTGGCCTCGTCTTCCACCGAGGTTATTGTAACTATTGTTATTGGCGTACCCTCGCTTATTATTGTTGTAGTTTTGATATCTACTAGCACCTCTTCGGTGATACAGGACAGTGTTATCTTGACCTGTTATTTCCGTGCAACTGTTCACAAACTTGGACACAGCACCATTCATGTTTGTGAACGTTCCTGCTTGCATGATGAGTTTAACCCTATCAAGTGTGCAATTTTGTGTCATATTTAATATTATTTGTGTATTTGTTTGCAAGTGCATGACCTAATCCTTCGCTTATATAGGCTCCTTCAAGGGCCTTTACCAGTTTTTCCACCTCTTGGGTGTACTGGTTAGCGGTTTTATTTCTTTGTTGAACATTAAGAAGCTTAGCATATATTACTTCTACCGATTCTCCTTTTACTTCTTTTGACAATTGAGTAATTATTTCAACAATCGTGTTTTCGCTACTGATTAAATTTCTTTTGGCCTTTTAATCATATTTTAATGAGACTCACGGAAATTCGCTCGTGTGGACCTTTGAGACTCTAACTTTAAAGATGAATTAGCTAGAATTTTATAACTGGTTCCCGATAAATTAGTATATCGATACCTTTGCAAATATATAAGCTATAGAATTTCTGTAAGAAACTCGTACTGCGCGTGCAATATACGGACCTAACACAAAAAGAGTGAATTCTCTAGCTGTTGTATCTTCGGAAATCGGCAAGTTCAAAAATACGGACAGACGGACAGGCAGACATGGCTATATAAACTTTTCTCATCACCCCCATCAAGAATATATATACGCCTCCTTCTGCCTGTTACATACATTTGACAAAACCAATCATTTGACAAATCACCAAAATCAGGGTATAAGATTTCCAATTTTCAATGGATTCAGGGTATAAAAAGTACAGTAACAAACATTTTTATATTATATTCATCATCACATTTGTTAATATGGCAATTCTAGCTCATATATGGCAACGCTTTAGATATACATACCTGTTAAGTACATACTTATCTATGTTAATAAAGTCAGTCTATCATCACACGCCAACAGGTTATGGGCTCAGGGCTTAAGCTAGTGCGCTAAGAAATAGTGCAAAGAATAGATTGAAAAAGTGATGCTAACGGACATTGTAAGTAGAAAAGTTAAAACACTGAAAATGAGTTCTATGTACTATAATATAGAAAAGCTGGATGATACCAACTATGACGTTTGGAGTATCATGGTAGAAAGTGTTTTGGTTCATCAAAATTCGTGGACCGAAGTTTCAAATGAGCTTTTGAAGCCAGAAGATGAGGCAAATGAAGCGTTCAAGATATGGAAACGTGAAAACGACAGAGCTAAGTCTGTGTTAATTTTGTCGATGAGTCCGTCTCAAGTAAACTATGTGAAGAGATGCACTTACGTAAAATATTTGTGGAACGAACTGGAAAAGTTACATCGCTCGTCTGGACCTGTGCGCAGGGTGACATTGTTTAAACAGTTTTTAGACAAGAGAATGACAGAAGGAGAAAATTTGCAAACGCATATCATGGAGTTTTCAAATATTGTTGAAAATCTATCAGTCATTAGTATTACGTTACAGGAAGAGCTGATTGTCATCATGGTGCTTTCAAGTCTACCGTCATCGTTTGAAATTTTTGTTGTTGCTTTAGAGGCTCGCGATGAGTTGCCGAGCTTTAGCAGCATAAAATGCAAGTTAACAGAAGAGGTTGAGAGGCGAAAAGTCAACGATCGATGAGAAGCAACGCAATCATTTTTGGCAAAGCAGACGGGATAGGAAGGCAAAAGACGAAGAAAAGATGAGACGACAGACGAGCGCCGTAATATCAAATGCTATAAGTGTGGCCAGCAAGTTCATTATGCAGCGAACTGTACAACGAAAGAAGCAAACGGCAAAGAACGACGCGGGAAATGTAACGAAAAGAGCGAACGGCATTCTAGAAGAAGACATATACATTCGACAGCCAGAACTCTACGATGACCGTTCTGGACGTTGTACGGCCTGAAGCAAGCTGGTCGGGTTTGGAACACCAAGCTGGATGGCGTTCTAACCAAAATGGGATACAGGGCATGCGAAAGCGAGCCATGCCTGTATATAAGTGCTCACATCACCAGACGATAAACCTGATTGCAGTATATGTTGATGATATGCTACTAGCATGTTCAAACATGGGTGAGATGCAAGCTACCAAAAAAAGCTGTTTCTTCTGAATTTCAGATAGTAGATAAGGGCCAAGTAACAAACTTCTTGGGCCTTGAAATCCAACGGGAAGGAAGGACTGGTACGATTCGCGTTAATGAGATGGGCATGACCAACTGCCACACTGCGTCAACTCCCTTGGAAGCAAATTTTCAAGTAAACTGTGAGAAAGAGTCATGCTTCATATAGGGAGGTTGGGTTTTTTCACGGACTTCGAAAAAACAGAAGTTGAGTACTACAGAGGCGGCGTACATGGCGCTCTCTGATGATGCAAAGGAGGCGACTTATTTAAGAAAGCTAATAAGCGAAATTAAACCATATTTTAAGCTTAATCGTATAACAATTTAGCGCGCGTTCTGCTTACTGCGCAGTTGCTGCCGTGGCTTGGGGGTGGGTTGGGCTGAACTTTGGACGCCTATAACTCCATTTCTAGATAAACGATCTTCATGAAATTTTAAGAGTAGATTAAAAGTATCTAAATCTATCTATTTGCCAACTTACAAGTCTCTAGTATTTGAAATGAGTTGTTTTTTTTTTGTTTTTTGTTTTGTTTTTTTTTTCAAATTGGTTTTAAGTCTCTAGCTAAAACGTTATACCCAAAACCTAAAAAAGGGTAAACGAATTTTCGATACGAGTATTCATGTAAAATTTCAGCTCTCTAGCTTTTGTAGTTTCCGAAATCTCGACGCTCATACGGACGGACAGACGGACAGGGCTAGATCAACTTATTTTTTCATGCGGATCAAGAATATATATACTTTATGGGGTCTGCGACGTCTTCTTCTGCCTTTTACATACATTTAACAAAACTGTTGTAGTGGCGGCCCGATGATAAATACAAAGTCGTGGTTGTATTTCCTCGACTTTATTGAGTGACTTTTTTCTTCGTAGTTAAATGTAGTTGAGTGTATAGCAGAGAAAAAGTGGGAAGAATAATCCCCGATTGCGACCAGTAGGAGAACTGGAGTCGGAGTTATGCTATTAACAGCGCATAATACTGTCAATAGCATAGGATGTCGACGAGAGGGAGGAGCAGCTCCTGTTAATGCAATCTGACATTAACAAAAACCATTATTTCACCATGATTTCCCATTTTCAATGGGTTCAATATAAAATATCCAAATAAAAATATGTATATATATAAAAATATGTATTATATATTCACATAAAAAAGATACATTTGAAAAAAGATATATAAATAAAAAAAAATAAATAAAAACAAGTAAGGACGTTGCAGTTAGGCGCAACTAACTGCGAAACACTTTGTTCCCATAGGTGCATTTTATTTATTTAATAAACATTTAATTAACAAAATATTTCGGCAATTAGCAAACGTACATGGAAAGATTTACACATGTACACACTATACGAGTATGTATGCATACAAAAGTTGGCATGTCAGAATATTCTAAGAATTGTGACTGAATTGTGAATTTTTCGATCGTTACTTTAGTTTTGTCAGAGACGCTCTAGCAATGCCTTATTTGGTTTTAGTTAACGCGGCTCAGATCAGGGCAATGGCGCTGGTGGTAAGCGCTATGCAAGCTATACTTAGGTGCGTGGGTTCGAATCCCGCAGAAATTTTTTTTTTTTTTAATTATGATTTTTTAATTTTTTTTATATTTGTATATTAATTATAAAATTCTTGCTGCCAATTGATTGCCAATTAATTTATAAACATACGCATATGAATTGTGCATTTAAGCAAAAACTAAAACTGCTTTATGCTTTCCGATTTGCCACGCTGTGTGGCAAGCAGATTTTCAATGCATGCATATATGTATGTATGTATGTATGTGTACACAGATGTTTGTATGTGTATGCACATTCAAGTGAGTATACATATTGCAAGAATTGCTGATCAGCTGTGAATTTATTTAGGTTTAGCTAACGATTACATGTTATTTTCAAAAGACCTGGGTTCGAATCCCGCTGGAAACTTTTTATTTATTAATCGAAAACTTATAAATTTTATTTTTAAATTCATTAATATTATTATATTTATCTTAAAATGTTTTTTGCCATCTTAGCAATTGCTACTAAGCTATTATATGCAATGAATGAATTATGCAGTTGGCCACAACAAACTTCTTTGCCGATTTGCCACGCCCCCAGTGGGCGTAGACGCATAATTTTTTGCTAGTTCTTAGAAAGGGCCGAGGCTAACATGCCTGCAAAATTTGGTTGCTTACATTCAAAAAATGCGAAAATTACAGGGTATTTTTCGATATGCCACGCCCCCAAAGAGGCTGAAAAATTATTTTTGGGTCATCGATAGAGGAGGACATTAGTAACTGAACCATCCAAATTTCAAGCTTCTAGCTCTAAAACTGTAGGATTGCGGTTTGCCACGTCCCCTGTGGGCGTAGATATATCTACCATAGCTTAATGGTCTTGGGTTGTCAACCCGAATATACATGCAAAATTTCAAGTCTCTAGCGTCAATATTGTTCAAAATATAGCACAATTTGAAAAATCACTATATATTCAGGTCCGATTCGCCACGCCCCCAATGGGCAGTTGTTTAGAGGAGCAGTTGTTTATTTATTTTTTTAAAAAATATTGACCAAACGAGAGTCAAAATAGCCTACAAAAAATACAATTATTACAATAGAATCACCAACCCGATGGGGGTGTTTTATTTGCCAGTCCGGCCAGCTATGCCCCAATTCACAGCCAAATATGGTCAAAGATAACTATTGAAACTATGCAAAGAAAGTATTAAAAGAAAATATTACATATAGATTATAAGAGACTAAATATAATTAATATAAAAATTAAAATTAAAAGTAAAATAAATAAAATAAAAATAGTTAAAGAAACAAGGAAGATATTAACAATATTGAAAGATAAATTAAAAGAAGAGCTATAATATAGAATATTTAATAGGATTGAGAAATCACTGCAAGCAACAATAGCAACATAATGTAGCTTATGCCTGTGCATTGCGAGTGATTTCCCTAAGGTGTGCTAAAAGCAACGATTTAATTTTAGGAAGAGAGAGCTCTAAGGAAAATACGTGATAATATTTATTAAAATGAACACACAGAACATGAAACGCACTATGTAAAGAATAATCCGTAGTGCATATAGGTAAATGAAGCGGACGATAATGTCTAGTTGTTCGGGACGGAACCGAGAAATTAAGACGCATCAACAAGAAGGACGAATCAATATTACCGTTAATTACTTTGTGCAGAAAATCAATTCCTAGAATTGTTCTGCGATTCGCTAACGATGGAAGATCAATGAGCTGAAGCCTACTTACTATGAGATCCCTTAGGGCAAAAAGAAGAAACTGTTTCTGGACTGATTCAATACGATCTTGATACAGTTTATGTTGCGGAGACCAAACAACTGAGCAATACTCTAATATAGGACGTACAAGTGAAATAAATAATTGTTTGGTAATAAAAGGATCTTTAAATTCCTTAGAACAACGTTTAATAAAGCCAAGCACGCTTTTGGCTTCATTTATGATGGTAGAAATATGAAGACATATAACTTTTTGATCGATCTTCTTAGAATCATAACATTAACTCACATGCAATTTCAGCGTTCTAGCTTTAACGGTGTAGAAGATACGTTTTTCCCGATTTGCCACGCCCCCAATGGGCGTAGATATATCCGCCATTGCTATTTGAACTTGGGTTGTCACCCCGAGTATACATTCCAAATTGCAACTCTCTAGCTCATCATCTAGTATGATATCTTGACTATGGGCGGAAGAGTTTTCCGATTGCTACGCCCCTAGTGGGCGGATCGGAAAATTTTAACACTTTATAATCCGGGAGCATATATGAGTATATGTTTAAAATTTAAAGTCTCTATCTCTAATAGCGCCGAAAAATATTGCGTTCACACGGACAGACGGACAGACGGACGGATGGGCGGACGGACAGACGGACGGACAGCTAGACGGACATTGCACACACCCAATATACTTTTTTCTCATTGGGAACAAAGTATAAAAATACTTAGAAAATAACTCCATATAATTGCGTTATTTTTTTAAAGGAGTGAGATGTAGTATGTAGTATATCAAATGCTCACCGTACTTAATTATATATAAGTTACATAAGTTATTAATAACTATAAAAACAACATAAGAAAGGCATCCTGTAACTGAAGCTTCGAAGCTTTCTGTACAACTGCAGTATCGTCTGATTCAGAAGCTTTTAAGCATAATGCAACGGCAGCATCAGGCGATGCTGCAGCTTTCTAACGGCAGTGTCAGGCCATCAACGCCAACGCGACTTTCAAGCTTTAGTCCTAAGTTTTAGTCTTAAGTCAAGATCAGAATAAAAAAAGTGTTCAGAGCGATAGCTACAGTTGCTCTGAATTTTAACAAAATTAAATTAAATGAATTCCTATTAATACAATGCCGTTTGGACTCCATTCTGCCCTGGCAACATGCCTACCTGGACCATCCTCGTCATTGGTAGGTCGCGTGTGGAGCATATGGTTAGCCTGCGACAGGCGTTCCGGCGACTACGGGCAGCCAACTTAAGGATCAACATCGACAAGTGCGATTTATTCAAAAAGGAGCTGAAGTATCTGGGTCAAAAAGTCACGGAGGATGGCATTCGCACGGACCTAGAGAAAGTAGCCGCGATTGCCCAGCTGAAGCCACCCACTAATGTCAAGGAGTTGCGTCAATATTTGGGAACGGCTGCATGGTATCGCCGCTATGTGCCAGATTTCGCCACCACGCCTCGACACGGAGGAGCGTCAAAGGACGTTTGAGACAGTGAACGCCAAGCTGTCGGAGTCACCAGTTTTGGCATGCCCTGACTTCTTCTCTTCGAAGCCATTTTGCTTGCAGACGGATGCAAGCAACTATGGGCATGGAGTAATCCTGACGCAAGCTTCTGAAGATGGCGATCGCGTCAGCCGAACACTTAACAGTGCTGAGAGAAACTACTCAGCGACTGAGAAAGAGTGTCTGGCTATAATTTGGGGCATACGAAAACTCAGGCCATACCTGGAAGGCTACCACTTTATAGTGGTCACGGACCATATGGAGTTGAAGTGGCTCAATTCCATCGAGAAGGATTGCCTTCAGGAAGGATTGCCAGATTGGCACTGGAGCTGCAGGAATACAACTTTGAGGTTCGTTACCGATGTATTGTCGCGGCAGCCGCTGGAGGATGATGCATGTTGCTTCGCCAAGAGCAGGAAGATGCCAGCTGGGACAGGATTTCGCGGGCTACGTAAGCTGCGCCAGGACATGTGCAAAATTCCACAGAAACTTCCAGACTACAAAGAGGAGTCTGGAAATGTATATCGGTACATCCTACACCAACTCGGCCACGAGGATGTGGCTGCATGGAAATTATCTGTGCCTTCGAACGGCGCAAACAAACGTGGTCACCGCTGGCTACTTTGGGAGCAGAAAAACCATTGCTCGGGTGGCAGCTAGATATTACTGGCCAAGCATGTACCGGGATGTGCGCAACTACGTGCAGTTTCGCGAGCTGTGCCAATTTAGCTGCGGGCAGCTGGTCAGATGCTAACGCAGGTGCCCGAGGAGCCATGGGCAACAGCCTGCGCCGATTTTGTGGGTCCGCTGTCGAGATCAAAGCATGGAAATTCTATGCTATTGGTTTTCATTGACTGATTCTTCAAATGGACAAAGATGGTGCACTTGAGGAGCGCGAAGACGGCGGTGCACCAAAAGGCATTCGGTGAAAGAATATTGGTACCCAGTTCACCTGCCGAGCCTTCAAAAGGTTTTTGGAGGAGTTTGGTATCGGCACCAAGTAACGGCACCATACACACCCCAAAAGAATCCAACCGAGATTCAAGGGCCAACAGTACGGTGAAGACAATGATCGCGCAGTTTGCTGGCAGCGATCAAAGGTGCTGGGATGAGGCGTTGCCGGAGTTGACGCTGGCAGTCAACAGCATCTACAGGGTATACGGCTTTTATCACGCAAGGGCGAGAGCCGAGGCTACCGAAAACCATGTTCGACGCAAAAACTGTTGGGACAGCCCAGGAGGCACAGAGCCCAATGTAGAGGGCAGCCAAGAAGCAAAAGGTCTTGGAAATAGTGCGTCGAAACCTGGAGAGATGTGTATTATTCATGCAGCCAGAAAAAAAAAAAACAAGTAAGAAGGCTCTAGTCGAGACGGCTCAATTACGAGATACCCTAAACCCTGCAAAAAAGTGATACTCTTTTTCTTTACGCACGTATAAGCACCCGCTGCTGCGCAGTTGCTGCCATGGCTTGGGGGTGAGTTTGGACGCTCGTAACTATATTTCCAGATGAACTATCTTTATGAAACTTTTTGAATATATTAAAAGCATCCAAATGATATGTAAAAAATGGAACACCTAAATGTAATTTGTGTATGGCTTCGCATATAAAAAACAAGCATGATGATGCATTTAGATGACCAAGGTGATTGCTTCGAAAACGACCACAATAGGTAAATTTTGAAAGTACACGGTGCGGAAAAGAGGGAGCTTGAGATGTACCACAGCTTGCCACAAGCTTCTTGAAAAAGCAATCTGATAATTTTTTGGAATTCTCATAAGGCCACTATGCCAGTACCATCGAAGATCGCATTACGATGCCTAACTAGCCCCTGGTAGCTAAGTGCCTTCGGAGCGACTTGCTTCGGCAATAAAATGCGTTGTCTTATAACGAATTTTCAGATATTAGAACGCGTTTTTTTTTTTTTTTTTTTTTTAATCTGAGTTTCAATGGGCTCAGGGTATAAAAATATTCGACAACCCTAAATTATTGCCACAATAGGAATAACTCAAAATAATAATTACTACCAAAACAATATTTATCAAATTAGGTGGTACCGATGGAAATAGACAACGTAGAAACACATAAAAATAGATACGAAGACAATCAATACGGACGAACTATTTCAGAATATAGTTATGAACAGACACAATATTTCAACGCTACGAACAAACAAGATCTCAACAGGGAGAGGCAGAAGTGAATAACGCTATATTTTTTTTTTTTATGAAGCAGCCTCGGAACACTTACGATAGACAATAAGATTTATTTAGCTTTGATAGATATAGAATCGACCTTAATTTTAGCAAACGAATACCTTGATTCATTTAAAAGAATAAAATTTAACAACCCAATACCATGTACCACCATAACGGGCACAGAAGTAATTAACTATGAAATACATACCACACCACCAAGGGAGTTTAATCTATATAAAAATGCTAGAATTAGATGGAAGATAGCAATTAAAAGGTATAAAGTATAATTTCATCATAGGGATAGATCTCTTAAACTTCCTAAATACCTTCATTAATTTAGAACGAAGAAAAATAATAATACTTAATCAGAAAGAGAGCTATTTTATCAATAATCCGTACGTACATGAAGAAATAGGTACATTAGAACAAACTGACACGACATTTGAAATATGTACATCTAAATGCGGAAGAAAGAAAAGAAATACAAAAGATAATCCAAAAATTCGCAAAATTATTTTTTAAGGGGGGTGACAACCATACTAGTACGACAGAAATAGAACACGAGATACGAACAACTACCGACGAACAGTTATTTTCCAAATTATTTAGATGTCCCCCAAAATATGAGGAGGAAGTTAGGAAGCAAATCAAAGAAATGGAGAAACAAGGAATAATTAGGAAAAGTAATTCTCGTTATTCAAGCCCACTAATTGTGATCCCAAAGAAAGTAGATTATTCGGGAAAGAAAAAATTCTGAATAGTAATAGATTACAGAAAATTTGACGAAATAACAGTAGATGACAAATTTCCATTACCAAATATTGATTCTCTACTTGACAAGTTAGGACGAGCTCAATATTTCACAACATTAGACTTAGCCAAAGGTTTCCATCAGATATTGGTAAAGAAAGAAGATAGAAGATCATTTGTGACACCCCAAAGGTTGTACGAATTCATCAGAATGCCATTCGGGTTGAAAAACGCCCCAACCACATGTCAAAGGGTAATGAACGAAATTCTTCGCGACCATATAAATAAAAATGTCTCGTATATTTATATGACATCCTCACCTTTAGTACATCGTTGCAAGAACATGTACAGGCAATAAACGAAATATTTCAAATTTTGCATGAAAAAAATTTTTAAATCCAAGTTGATAAGTGTAACTTAATGAAAAAGGATACCAAATTCTTAGGACATATTCTAACGAAAGATGGTATAAAACCGAATCCAAACAAAATAGCAACAATTGAAAAACGAACACTTCCCAAAACAGAGAAACAGATACTACCGGAAATTCTTCAAAGGTTACGCTAAAGTTGCACAGCCTATTACTAAATATTTAAAGAAAGAGACGAAAATCTATGCGAAAGACCCAACATACATTCAAGCTTTCAAAAATTAAAACAATTAATTAGTTCTCATCCGATATTAAGATACCCCGACTTTGAGAAAAAATTTACACTTACGACAGGTTCATCAAGTTACGCTATAAATGCAATTTTTTCTCAAGATGGTCATCCGTTGTGTTTCGCATCACAAACTTTAAAAACATATGGAAAAAATTTTTCAGCCACAAATAAGGAATTTTAAGCAATATTATGGAGTTTAGGTTATTTTAGATCATACTTATACGGACGAAAGTTTAAAATTTTGACAGAACATCAACCTATAAAATTTTTACATACAAAATGCAATGGAAACGATGTCTCACCATGACATCAAAGGTGGTTGCTCAAATTAGGAGAATACGATTTTACCATTGATTACTTAAAAGGCAAAGAAAATAGAGTAGGAGGCTTTTTAAGTAGAATCGAGAAAACAAATATAGAAGAGGATATAGAGTTAAATAAGACAACCGAACATAACACAAGCATGCCAGACATTAATATGATAGCAAATATGGAAGAGAATATGTCAATCGCAGTACATTCGGCAGAAGAAAATTTACAAGATCATTTTTTTGTATCAAGGAAATAAACAAATACAAAACAAAACAGAAAAAATTAAAATAATACATGGAAAAAGAATCATATGTGATTTTTCGATAATGGGAGAAATTTAAAAAAATATATATAAACAAGTAAGAAAACTCTAGTCGAGAGTGCTCGACTAGATAATACCCTGAACCCAATTTTAATAAAATAAAATAATAATCTGTACTGTGGTTTGGTTTTTTGTAATTATCTTGAAAATGCATCAATTTTAGTGCTGAAAATGGCAAAAAACTTCTTTATTTTGACAAAAAGTTAAATATATTGCTCTTGATTGCTTTTAATCCGTTTTCAAGATACAAAAAACCAGTGTCGAACGTGACATAAAGTTGACTTTTCTGGAGAATTACCCATATGGATAAATCAGAAAGTATACATAAGAATGTATGCGTGTAACGTTCAAAATGTACATACATGTATGTATGTACATGTATATATACATTGCATTTCCAAAAAAAAATAATAATAGATGGCGCTTATATTTGTTGAAATTCGACAATTTTTATATTATTAAATATCATTAACAATAGTCCCAACAAATAGACGTTCTTCGAATCACCTTAATTAACACAGACACTTCATAATTGTAAAAGAAATATATCAATGCCACTCGAAGCTGCAATAGCCATAATAAATAAGTCATCTTCATCAAGTTTAAATTCTTAGACCATGCGAGGCTAGTTTTGAATGTACATGTGTCCGTACATACATATAGGAAAACCGCAGATGTCACGTGCTTTTGTTATTTGTTCATTATTTTCTGTTGACTTAACGGTATACAATATAATTGAAACAAAAACACTTTCAGAAATGATGCTTTTAAATATTTGAAATTTAGAAAAACGCACCTATTCACAATTAGTTAAACTACCAACTGACTTTCAAAGGTATCAAATACAAAAGAATAAATAATAATAAAGAAAGAAATAATAAAAAAAAAAAATTAAAAATAAGAATAAGAAATCATGAAGGGCATAGGCGAGACTAGAACCTGCGACACCCTAACATTCATTTCATCTGCCTAGCCATCTACACCACGGCCCACTTAAACGGCAGAGTAGCGAAAACGAATGAAATTCGCCATATGTATACGAAATAAACACTAAAGCAGTTGCTGAAAATACAAATACAATTCAAAGACAATTCTAACGCAATTCAAAACCAATTGTGATTCTTAGAATATACACGCATAGCAACATAGAAAACGGCCCAAGATTTTTTGTGTGTATATGTGCACACGCATACGAAAATTGATTTGCCTTGCTCAACGTTGCTTGCATTTCCAGTGTTATTTTAATTGTTTTAAAATTTTAAAAATATATAATGGAATGTAATGAGAGTTTCAGCATATGATCTACATATTCTATTTAACATTTTAGGTCTTTTTTAGAAATCATAACTCTTTTACAATTAGCTTTACATGCACAAATATGTATGTATGTATGTACGATTGCAGCCACACGCTGATCTACGCTTGCACACATACATATGTATGTTACATGTATATATAAATTATAATAAGACGAGTTATTATTCAAAGACACTTTATTCTTTTATCAATTATAATCTTTTTATTAGCTCGTGTGAGCGTTACTGTACTCGCAGAAGATGATCCAAGAAAAACCAACGCGAGAAAGAGATGAAGACAGGCAGATCCACACAACCGTAAAGCTGCTCAGTCTTACATGCACTGCCTGCAATGCGCACTCTACACTTGTTAGTCGCTTTCGCTTATTCCGTTAGCTTTGCTCTTCCTCTTCTTATTTTGTTCGCTTGTTTAACGTTTAGAGTTTTACGTTGCGGTCGCTTGGCGCGTGTTAACTCCTCCCCGGGTAGGTTGAAACCCGTCCTCGGGTTTCCCATTGATCGGTTTCCGTCGACATGTTTTAAAACCGATGACTAGGAGGAGCACCAGAGAAATCAGTATAATGATGCAACCGAACGACCTTGATGACAATTCGGCCTTAAGGTTGCTGATGTGGCGAAGGTTGGTCAGGCTCAGGTCGTGCAGAAACGGGAGGCTCAGGAATAGTGTGATGTTGACTATTCCAGACGTCGAAACTGTTGGCTTTTTTCTCAGAATACCCTTATGGTTGACGTAAAGGGTTCCATTCAGAGAGATGTGGTCGTCGAAGGTAACCAAGTAGGTCCCCGTGACCTGTTGGCTAGTGCCAGTGCTGTCCACTGCATGGATTGTGGCGCTATTGATGATTATTACGCCTTCATCGACGACGGCTATGGGTTTTAGATGCCCATGTCGTGTGGCGCATTGGGCAGTGCCACCTGAGACCAGTTGTTGAGCACACGTTGGTTTCTGCATTTGGTTGCAGAAGGTGGTGCTCACAGTAGAGGCGCAGTCGCGCACGGCGAAGGTTTTCCTCTCGCAATCGGCCACCACGTCACCTTCTTCTAAATCTATTATTATATTATTACGTTGAACAGGGAAAATATTTATCTTTTTGCAATGTAACTTAGGTCTAGGGAATTTAATCAAAAAAATATAGTATTTGGGAATTTTGGAAAGCCTTAATATTAGAGACCTCTAGTAGGTCTGTTACGCTAACATTGGTGAGTTGCTCATTTAACTCCTTTACGTCAATGCTGTCAAGTATGAGTGGTCTTATTAGATTTATTTTTGCGAGTGAAATGGAAAGAATTAAATCTTCTAGATCCGAAATTATCATTCTGTTTTTCGCCAGGATAGTCGTATAAAAGTGTTCGACTTCCGTATCTGGTTTTTGGATTTCATTAAGAGTTCTTGAAATTTCGTTGAGTCTTACTTGAATTTTATTATTTATCTCAATTTGTTTGTTTTCTGAATTTATTAGTTGTCCCTGTTTTAACTTTAACTGCTCCCAGTCATCAAAATCTGGGGTTCCTGCTATTGCTTTAAGAGCACTACCTATCAGGTTTATGCTTCTGGCTTGTCTATGGTGAACATTAAGAGTGCTGATTAAGGTGGTTATGTGCTGTAGGTCAGTCTTCAGTACCTGTCTCATGTGGTCTTTTGGTAGTTTGTCCACTAGTGTCCATGTCTCGTCGGCGTATGTCTCGTATATCGTTAAGTTAGTCGTGTGTCCTACGTAACCGTATTCGTCCCAAATCGTCACGTCACCGTCTATTATAGGTATATAGTCCGCGTGCGTATAGTCATTAAGTCTTGAGGTCGCGTCGGTTCTAGTCAGAGTCACAACTACTAATGTTAGAATATGTGTTATCCTAAGATAAAAGATACAAAAATTAAGAAGTTATTAACAATGGTCTACTTAAGGCTGTCCTTATGGACCACCCTCCCTTTTATAAGGACCGTTGTCCCAAGGTCTGCTTCAACCACTGCTTCAGTGAATAAGGGGGAAAGTTTGTTTCCTAGTCTCTTATTGGACTTTACCCATACTTTCTCACCTATTTTGTATGATTTGTGAACCCTGTTCTTGTTATGCTGCTCTAGAGACTTTTCTTGTGCTGATGTGAGATTATTTCTTATCTGCACCGCAGCGTTTACAGGTATATTGTGAATGATTTCTATCGGTTTCTTTTTTGTCACCGAATGAATCGACCTATTGTATTTGGTTGTTGCAAGGAGAATGCTTTCAATGGTATCTTCAATGTGATTTCCATTCTTTAAGCAGCGACTTATGTCTCCTAAAGTACCGTGAAAACGCTCGACTTGCCCATTAGATGTACTGTGTAAGGGTGGTGCGTTTGCAATCGCAATGTCAAAGTTGTTTGCTAACATTGTCCGGATGGTCTCTGAGTTTAGCGATCTCTCGTTATCGCAATAGATAGTCTTTGTCTTTGGGAAAAAATTGAGAATCTGTAAGAGTGGAGCTTTTACATCCACAATTGCGCGTGATCGTATCGGTTGAACGACAGCGAATTTAGAGAATTTGTCGATGCAGGTTAAAAAGTATTTCCCGTCTGTGGAGTAAATATCTACATGTAGTATTTCTCCGGCATATGAAGGTATAGGAGTTTTCCCTAATTCTTGCCTGATCGGATGTCGGTCATGTTTGTTCATAGCGCATATTCGACAATTTGCTGCTATTTCGGTTGTTAAACGACCCATTTTTGGGGAAAAATAGTCCCTAAGTATTTGTTGGGCATTTTCCTGAGCTGCGCGATGAGCGCGATTGTGCTCCGCTATAGCTATTTCCCTTTGTTCTGTAACGTCTGATATGTCTATCACGAGGCCTTTACAGTGTCGAAAAGTTGTTGAGGGAAATTCCTTCACTAGGTTATGTTGAATGAAGGCTAGAATAGGAAGATCACAATGAATTGCATTGGTCACTTCGGAGTTTACCACTTCTCGTAGAGTCTGAGTAAGTGTGTTGCGATCGGAAAATTGTATGACATGTCGGGTCTTTGTTTTGAACAAAATATATGTCTTTTGTTGTGGGACAGTGCTTTCTTCCAGTATAATCTGATTACGGAAGCAGTTTACAGGCTTATCTGTTGTCTCGATTGTGTAAGTCAGAGACTCTTCGCTGTGGATTGTAGCGGCATCGGATTCCGCCGAATCCTCCAGAGCGTTAATATTCTGGCGAGACAGAGCGTCTGCCACAAGGTTCTCTTTGCCTGGCTTATATATGATGTTTGCATTATGCTCATCAATAATAGCCTTCCAGCGCTTTATCTTGGCATTCGGATTTTTGTCCGAAACCGCGAATGTTAGCGGCTGGTGGTCTGTGTAGATGTTAAGGTTTTTAACACCGTACAAGTAGTTTCTGAGATTTTTCAGTGCCCACACAATGGCTAAGAGTTCTCTCTCATTTGTGGCAAAGTTAATCTCGTTGTCTCGCAATGTGCGCGAGATCATGGTTATAGGGCGTCCGCCCTGAGATAGCACAGCACCAAGCCCTTGGCCTGAGGCGTCTGTTGTCAAGTCAAATGGTTTTTTAAAATCGGGATATGCTAACAGCACATCTTCGGAAGCTAACAGCTCTTTTAATTTGTTAAAGGCTTCTAATTGTGTTTGACTTAATTCGATGTTTACCCTCCTCGACTGATTAGCGCTTATCTTGCCATTTTCGCCTTTCAAGACTTCCGTTAGGGGTCTTGCAATGTTGGCAAAGCCTGCTATGAAGCATCTGTAATAGCTCGCTAATCCTAAGAAGGATCGAAGATTGAATAAAGTTTTTGTCGGCCGACGTTTGTATTCCGCCTCTGCATACTGTGAATCCCAAGTATTCCACGCTCTTTTTGAAGAACTTGGATTTTTCTTGAGAAACTCTCATGACAGCATCCCTAAGGTTTTTCAAGACCCATTCAATGTGTTTGACATGGTCTTCCTTATTGGGTGAGAAAATTATTACGTCATCCACATAGACGTAGCACGTTTTCCCAATTTGCTCCCTGAGGACATCGTCTATTGCCCTCTGGAATATACTAGGGGCGTTCTTTAGCCCGAATGGAAGTCGACAAAATTCGTATTTTCCATTGTTTACAGAGAATGCTGTCTTTTCTCTGTCCCTCTCTGCCAATTCTATCTGGTGAAAGCCCGATTTTAGGTCTAGTGTTGTAAAATATTGAGCATCGCCCATATTCGATAATATGTTAGAGATAGTTGGGATAGGGTATTTATCGTCGGTTGTCTTCTGATTTAGTTTCCTAAAATCAATCACCAGACGTTTTTTTTTATGACCTGTTTCGTCGACACCCTTTTTGTCGACTACCCATATTGGATTGTTGTAGGGTGACTTGGATGGTCTAATTATGCCATTCGCCAGAAGTTGTTTAACCTCTGCGTT
The DNA here is from genome assembly GCA_030914345.1 of Drosophila koepferae. Classification (NCBI taxonomy): domain Eukaryota; kingdom Metazoa; phylum Arthropoda; class Insecta; order Diptera; family Drosophilidae; genus Drosophila; species Drosophila koepferae. The sequence goes on from JAUESR010000105.1 coordinate 36,832, forward strand.
GACGAATTCAGACACACCCATTGGGTATGGGTATAATTTAGAATACACCGGTTCCCCATCCGTTGGGATAGTGGCAACTGTGTTAATGTTGTAAGGTAAGGATTCGTTAACGTCTGCGAAGGCGTTAATCATCCTATCAATCATACGATTGAAAGTAGGTCTGATCGCGGCAGGCACATCCGCATCATGGATTTCAAAATGATTCACTTCTTGACAGTTAGTGAATTTGATCTCTTCTATACCTTGATCATATTCTATTTTATTATTTGTTAGGTCGATTTGGGCGTTGACTTGTTTTAACAGATCAAGGCCAATGATGCCATCGAAATCTTTAGTGATTCGAGCATGAAGAAAAAGGATTTGACTTTGAAAAGGTGAATAAGAAACTTATGTTGGATTTTTGTGTGTCCATGGAGTGACCTAACCTGGAATGGGTTGTTGACTGGCTTCCAATGTGCCAGTTCAGGAAGGGGTTTAATATAGTTTTTAGACGCTCCAGTATCAATTAAGAGCTTAATGGTGCGCCCTGCTATCGTACGTTCTATGTACGGGAGCAGGGAGTTTCCCCTAAAAAATTGCAGTTTTCTGCTTCTGACAACTCATCCTCAACTGCCTCTGTCTCATGTTGAGAATGGGACCCGTAGTCGTCATTATTGTCTTGTTGGGGCAAATGATTTACGTTTTGTTGCGTTCTCATGGATTGGTCCCCATAATTTCGAGAGATTTTATAGCTTTGAACGGGTTGCTTAAAACGCGAGGAAGAATCGACTTCCATTGGTTCAGGTCCGCAGTTCTGTGCTCTTTGGGAATTGAAGCGCTGTTTAGAGCTGCTTGGTTTCTGTTGGTTTGAGTTTGAGTGTGTCTGAAAATGAGGGTTCTTCTTTTGATAAGAACCATCGGAAAAACGGCCCACCTCACTGATTTTCTGAGTCCCGAAATGAAGGTGTGCAGAGCGTCATTTCTGAATTTGCTATTCAGGACAGCCGCTGCAGCAGGGTCATGTGTCATTATAGTTTTGTTAGTTAGTAATGTTAACTTTTTCTCGATCTCATCGTAGTATTTTAGCAACGATAGATCGCCTTGCCTAAGCGTGCTCAATTGTTGTTGAATCACATGCACAGGCGTTTTGTCAGAGTATGTGAAGTCTAGTCTGGCAATAATTGCCTTGAAGTTTAGTACAGTATTGAACGAGGCAAGCACAGCGTCTGCTGGTCCTCTAACTTTGTTGCGAATTATTGCAACTGCTTGATAGTGCCTCGAGCTACCATCGTAAGGTTCAAAAACCTTATAGGCTGCGCAGGCTGCTTGTCTCCACGAAACATAATTCTCTTGCTTGCCGTCAAACTCTGGAATTGACTTAACTATATCTAAGGGTTCGTCGCATTTATTACCCGTGACAATTTTAATCTCCTCATAGATCTCGACCTGAGCGGTCGGTCCCACAAATCTGTTAAATTGTTCTGTAAGAGCTTTTATCCTGTTTTCAAAAGTAGCTGCTTGCTGTTCGAGTGCATTTTGCATTTGCACTCCGAGTTGCGCTACTTGTTCCTCAGTCATTTTTTGTCGTCTGTGTTGCAAAAAGGAAGAGATAAGTTCGTCACCGCTGCTATCGTCCGACCTGTTGCTACCCTGCATTCGCCTAATCGCTTTACTCTAGTAGTAATATCAACGAAATTCAAATTCTTCACTAAAGAAAGAGGGCACTGACAGAATGATTTATTCGGACACTAACAGTTTATTCAACAAGATATTTTATTTAAAAGTATTGCATTTTATTTCAAATTTTATTTTATTTAATTCGATTTTTTCTCTTTTTTTTTTTATCAAAAGTATTAAATTTATTTATATGAAAAATAAATTTTTATTTTAAAGTAATAAGTTTTATTTATATTTAGAATTTTTGATTTGAGAGTATTTAATTTTCATAAAAAATGTTTTATAACGTAAAAGAGAAATGAGCAGTTCACTTACATATGCATTCTTGAATTCGTTTATATAAATTTATTTGGCAGTGGTGGCCGATACAATGGTCCAACGCTGATATGATGGTCCACCGCTGTCTTCGTTGTTTTGATTTGTTTGTTTTTTTTTTTTTATTGTACTCGCTCAGCGGTCCGCTGGGTTTTTTTTTTTTTTTTTTTGGCTTTGTTTCTGTTTTATTTTACACTTCTTGTGTTTCACTCGCTCAGCGGTCCGCTGGGGTTTTTTTTCTTTTTGTTTTTTCTTTTTTGTTATTCACTTTTTGTTTTGTGTTCGGCTAGCTAATGCTGCTTTTATATTTTCGTTATTGTTTTATTCACAGTGGCTCCTGGCGTTGGCCGAAGAGTTGCACAGATCACAAATGTTAGGTTTTATTTTTTTGTTTTTGTCTATGACTCCTGGCGTTAGCTCAAGGAGTTTCATAGATCACAAATGTTAAAGGCGTGTACGTTCACTTGCCGTTGGGCGCCAATTATAATAAGATGAGTTATTATTCAAAGACACTTTATTCTTTTATCAATTATAATCTTTTTATTAGCTCGTGTGAGCGTTACTGTACTCGCAGAAGATGATCCAAGAAAAACCAACGCGAGAAAGAGATGAAGACAGGCAGATCCACACAACCGTAAAGCTGCTCAGTCTTACATGCACTGCCTGCAATGCGCACTCTACACTTGTTAGTCGCTTTCGCTTATTCCGTTAGCTTTGCTCTTCCTCTTCTTATTTTGTTCGCTTGTTTAACGTTTAGAGTTTTACGTTGCGGTCGCTTGGCGCGTGTTAACTTATACATATGTGTGTTTGCATTGCCAAAAAAAAAAAAAATAAAAATAAATAAATAATAATAATAGATGGCGCAACGCGCTTATATTAGTTTAAATTCGAAAAATTTTATAATATTAAATATTATTAAAAAAAAGACACAACAAATAGACGTTCCTGGATTAACACGCATCATCTTAATTAACACAGACACTTCATAATTGTAAAAGAAATATATCAATGCCACTCAAAGCTGTAATAGCCATAATAATAAGTTCTCTGCCAAAGCGCCATCGAGCAAGTTTAAATTCTTAGACCATGCTAGGCTAGTTTTGAATGTACATGTGTGCATACATATAGGAAAACCGCAGATGGCACGTGCTTTTGTTATTTGGGCAAACTTTCTGTTCATTATTTTCTGTTGACTTAACGGAATAAAATATAATTGAAACAAAAACACTTTCAGAAATGATGCTATTAAATATTTGAAATTAAAAAAAGCGCACTTATTCACAATCAAATACAAAAGAATAAATAGTAATAAAGAAAGAAATAATAAAAAAAAAAAAAAATTTTTTTTAAAAAATTAAAAATAAGAATAAGAAATTATGAAGGGCATAGGCGAGACTAGAACCTGCGACACCCCAACATTCGTTGCATCTGCCTAGCCATCTACACCACGGCTCAGTTAAACGGCAGAGTTCAAAAACAATTGTGATTCATAGAAAACGGCCCAAGATTTTTTGTGTGTATATGTGCACACGCATACGAAAATTGATTTGTATTTTAATTGTTTTAAAATTTTTAAAATATATAATGGAATGTAATGAGAGTTTCAGCATGTGATCTACATATTCTATTTAACATTTTAGGTTTTTTTTTAGAAATCATAACTCTTTTACAATTAGCTTTACATGCACAAATATGTACATACATATGTATGTACGATTGCAGCCACTCGCTGATCTACGCTTGCACACAGGGGGCGTGGCAAACCGTAAAAGTTAATATCTCCTACAGTTTTAGTGCTAGAAGCTTGAAATTTGGATGGTTCAGTTACTAATGTCCTCCTCTATCGATGACTCAAAACAATTTTTCAGCCTCTTTGGGGGCGTGGCACATCGAAAAAAACCACTGTAATTTTCGCATTTTTGGAATGTAAGCAACTAAATTTTGCAGGCATGTTAACCCCGGCTCTTTCTAAGAACTTGTAAGAAATTATGCGTCTACGCCCACTGGGGGCGTGGCAAATCGGCAAAGAAGTTTGTTGTGGCCAACTGCATAATTCATGCATATAATAGCTTAGTAGCAATTGCTAAGATGGCAAAAAACATTTTAAGATAAATATAATAATATTAATGAATTTTAAAAATAAAATTTATAAGTTTTCGATTAATGAATAAAAACTTTGCAGCGGGATTCGAACCCAGGTCTTTTAAAAACAACATGTAATCGTTAGCCAAACCTAAATAATGACAAAACAAAACAATACAATCGCAATTCTTGCTATATGTATGCACACTTGGATGTGTATACACGTACACATACATACATACATATATGCATGCATAGAAAAACTGCTTGCCACACAGCGTGGAAAGCATACAGCAGTTTTAGTTTTTGCTTAATGGCCCAATTCATATGAGTATGTTTATAAATTAATTGGCAATCAATTGGCAGCAAGCATTTTATAAAAAATAAACGAATATAAAAAAATTAAAAAATAATAATTTTTGAAAAGAAGTTTTCTGCGGGATTCGAACCCACGCACCTAAGTATAGCTTGCATAGCGCTTACCACCAGCGCCACTTCCCTGATTTTTGACGCTTTAACTAAAACCAAATAAGGCATTATTAGAGCGTCTCTGACAAAACTAAAGTAACGATCGAAAATTGCCAATTCAGTCACAATTCTTAGAATATTCTGGCATGCAAACTTTTGTATGCATACATAGAAAATTGTGTGTATACTCGTATAGTGTGTACATGTGTAAATCTGTGTGTATGTATAGGAAAAACGTTTGTTGCTTGCCATGTACGTTTTCTAATTGTCGAAATATTTCGTTAATCAAATGTTTATTAAATAAATAAGGTGCACCTATGGGAACAAAGTATTTCGCTGTTAGTTGCGCCTAACTGCAACGTTCTTACTTGTTTTAACTGATTGCCTAATGTAAGTAGTTGGATATTCAAAAGTGGACAGCCTGCCTTCAAATTATCTTCGAGCTAGCAAAGTCAAAATACTCTTAGAGAAGAAAATGTTAAATGGGATATTATACATAATACTAAATTGGGTACTTTTTTATTTTTATTTATTTTATTTTTTTTTTTTTTTGTAATGATTGTAACGTAATAGACACTTGGTACTTTTAATTTGAAATATCCCAACTGCGAGAGTATATGGGGATGAACAAATGTACTTGGGTATTTTATTTTAGCACTAAGAAATGTTCACGTTTGTTAATTATAAAAAACAAAAAGATAATTTAACAAGTAAGAAGGCTCTAGTCGAGACGGCTCGACTACGAGATCCCCTGAACCCAGCAAAAAAGTGATACTCTTCTTCTTTACGCACTTATGAGCGCGCGCTCTGCTAACCTCGCAGTTGCCGCCGTGGCTTGGGGGTGGGTTGGGCTGAACTTTGGACGCTCATAACTCCATTTCTAGATGGACTATCTTTATGAAATTTTCAAAGTAGATTAGTAGTAGAGTATCTAAATCTATGAATATGCCAAATTGCAAGTCTCTAGTATTTGAAATGCGTTTTTTTTAATTGGGGGCGTATCCATAATATCTATCTAAATAAACAAATTTGAAGTCTCTAGCTGAAACAGTGTAGAAGTTATGCCCAAAAAACCTAAAAAATGGAAACGAATTTTCGATTTTTTATCGATAATTTGGAAATGGGATGAGTTATCGAAAAAACAAAATAAACTCGTACTGCGTAGCTAACATACGCATGTTCGTGAAATTTCAGCTCTCTAGCTTTTGTAGTTTCCGAAATCTCGACGTTCATACGGACGGACAGACGGACAGGGCTAGATCAACTTTTCTCGTCACCCTGATCAAGAATATATATACTTTATGGGGTCTGCCACGCCTCCTTCTGCCTGTTACATACTTTTAACAAAACCATTATACCCTGATTTCCCATTTTCAATGGGTTCAGGGTATAAAAATGTTAGTTAAAATTGAAAATCATAAAGCGTTTGCAGCGTTTTTGTTTGTATGCATACACATTAGCATATACATATGTACATTTGTTATATGTATATAAACGTAGTTTTTTATAAAAAATTATGAACATATATACCGATGTGCATGCACGTTTGTGTGTGGTGATCGGGTGTGTTATTTCGCTACTGAAGGTTAGTTTGGTGTCCTCTTTATAAAATATGTCTGAAAAGTCTGAGCAAATTTGGATGAGCTGTGATTTCTCCTCTTTATTTAGGTTTTCCGTACTCGGAATGTTGTGTTTAGACTGTGTAAGGCTTTCGAGGGTTGGTGTATTCACGAGGCTGTAGAGTTGGATGAACTCGTTGTTATTGAAAGGTTGTGTGGGTAAGGGATCTTTGATGCAAATAGCTTGATCTTCGAATGATTCGTTGACCAATTTGAGGTTTGCAACACCTTTGGTAGCGGTGTATAATCCACCAGAAATGGTAAGGTGTTTTCCTAGTGTTGTTTTTTTGGTAAGGTGTTTTCCTAGTGTTGTTTTTGGTAAATAGAAATCGCCGTCTGGCGTTTGGACTGGCAAAGGTAATAATGTCTTGCTAGAGCTACAGATTTCGTGTACGTGAATGGCAGTGTAGACTCTCATGAGGATGGGTACAGTTGCAAGAAGGGTTACTGGCTGTTGTGTTTGTAAGTCAATTTTTTTTGCACTTTGTTTTGTTAGTATGTCCCTATCTAGAATGCCGTTAAAACAGGTGTGGAATTTGAAAATTAATAGTTGTATGTTTGTTGCCTCGTTGAATTCTTTGAATAGAGGGATGCTTGTAGAGCTTGTTATTTCGTGACTGCTAAGAATGGTATTTATGCTAATGGGTATGTTCAGTGTTGTCATCTTGTCTAGCGTTATTAGGTTTGGTTCAATAAAAGAGTTTGTTAATCCATTATCTATCCGGAATTTCAATGGTGTATTATTAAACGAAGTTATTATTATGTATTGTAGACATGCTTCGTACTTAGATTGACTCAAATGTTTTTCGGGGCTGGGGAGGCGGTTGTAAGAGAATTTGCGGAATCGTTGAATTTGCGGAAATGTTGCATGAATTAGGGTCTTGCGTTGTTGTGTGGTGATCGGGTTGCATCCTCGAACTGGGTGTGTTGTCTGTAATCTGTGTGATAATTATTAAAATAGTTTATATATATATATACATATATACATATATATATATATATATATATATATATATATATATATATATATATATATATATATATATATATAGCGACAGGTTATGAAGTTGTGCATTTATTTTATTATTACTGTTTTCTTTTTTTTTTTATGTACATACACTTGTGTGTATATTGATAATCGTGCATATATAGCATATACATGTATATTGTTTTTGTTTGTTTCTTTGTTGTTTCAAATGTATATACACTTGTGTGTATATTGGTAATCGTGTGATTCCGAACAACTGTAAATTCCATCGTGAGAATTAGTGAAATACAATAGTTTTGGGCATCGTATATACGTAGCTGTGCACAGTTTACGCGGTGTGAGGCGGTTTCAACTATAGAATCCTTTTCACTGTCGCTTCACTTGCACTTGCCCAATGACACCTTGGGTTGTACGCATGTTACGTGGGTGTGACGTGGCGCTTGGCCTTACTATGTTTCGGCAGCGGCTTCAGCGATAGAGTCCGCGCAAACGTAACACACGTCAATATCACTTTAACCACATGGAGATCACACGATTTATATTGTTGAATTGTATTGCACTTATGAGTATTTCTGTGGTTTATGTGTTTCTGATCAACTGTAACTTCCATCGTGAGAATTAGTGAAATACAGTTGTCAGTGTTGTCGTGTATACGCATATGTACAAATTTGACGTGGTGTGATGCCTGATCATATACGATAGCGGCTTCATCGATAGAATCCACCCAGGCATAACGCACAGCCTCATCATTTGTACTTCTATAACGACAAATAAGTTTAGGTAAGATAATGGTGGTGGCGTGGTATTCGTGTTTCTGATCAACTGTAACTTCCATCGTGAGAATTAGTGAAATACAGTTATCAGTGTTGTCGTGTATATGTATATGTACATTTTACGTGGTGTGATGCCTGATCATATACGATAGCGGCTTCAGCGATAGAATCCACACAGGCATAACGCACAGCCTCGTCATTTGTACTTGTATAACTACAAACTAAGTTTAGGCCTTTTGTATATCGGCACCAACTTCAATTAATTTGATTCACAACGTAATACACGGCACCGTTCTTTTTAACCATTTGGAAAACCACAAGAATAATATGTTTTATTTCGATGCAATCGTATGTATGTATTTGTATATTGTGTTGTATGTATATGTAATTTATTAAATTTTTGTTTTGTTTTTTTTTATACCCTGAGCCCATTGAAAATGGGAAATCAGGGTATAATGGTTTTGTTAAATGTATGTAACAGGCAGAAGGAGGCGTGGCAGACACCATAAAGTATATATATTCTTGATCAGCATAAAAAAATAAGTTGATCTAGCCCTGTCCGTCTGTCCGTCCGTCCGTCCGTCCGTCCGTATGTATGAACGCGTCGATTTGCGAAGATACAAAAGCTAGAGAGTTCATTCTTTTTGTGTTAGGTTCGTATATTGCACGCGCAGTACGAGTTTGTTTCAGAAATTCGATAACTTGTATATTTGCAAAGTTATCGATAAACGAACTTATCGGGAACTTTTTATAAAATTCTAGCTAATTCATCTTTAGAGTTAGAGTCTCCAAGTCTTCTGCATATATATAGATACTAATTTATTACAATTTCGGTTTTTGTCAGATTTTGGATTCCGATCCTCACTTCGCCCCACCACCCCCAAATGTGAAAAAAATGCATTTCAAATACTAGAGACATGCTGTTTGGTTTGGCATAAGGATATGAATATCATAATCTTAATCTGAACATATCAACACGATTGTCCATCTAGAATCAGAATTATTATTATTATTATTATTATTATTAGAGAGGCGTGTGATGATAGACTGACTTTATTAACATAGATAAGTATGTACTTAACAGGTATGTATATCTAAAGCGTTGCCATATATGAGCTAGAATTGCCATATTAACAAATGTGATGATGAATATAATATAAAAATGTTTGTTACTGTACTTTTTATACCCTGAATCCATTGAAAATTGGAAATCTTATACCCTGATTTTGGTGATTTGTCAAATGATTGGTTTTGTCAAATGTATGTAACAGGCAGAAGGAGGCGTATATATATTCTTGATGGGGGTGATGAGAAAAGTTTATATAGCCATGTCTGCCTGTCCGTCTGTCCGTATTTTTGAACTTGCCGATTTCCGAAGATACAACAGCTAGAGAATTCACTCTTTTTGTGTTAGGTCCGTATATTGCACGCGCAGTACGAGTTTCTTACAGAAATTCTATAGCTTATATATTTGCAAAGGTATCGATATACTAATTTATCGGGAACCAGTTATAAAATTCTAGCTAATTCATCTTTAAAGTTAGAGTCTCAAAGGTCCACACGAGCGAATTTCCGTGAGTCTCATTAAAATATGATTAAAAGGCCAAAAGAAATTTAATCAGTAGCGAAAACACGATTGTTGAAATAATTACTCAATTGTCAAAAGAAGTAAAAGGAGAATCGGTAGAAGTAATATATGCTAAGCTTCTTAATGTTCAACAAAGAAATAAAACCGCTAACCAGTACACCCAAGAGGTGGAAAAACTGGTAAAGGCCCTTGAAGGAGCCTATATAAGCGAAGGATTAGGTCATGCACTTGCAAACAAATACACAAATAATATTAAATATGACACAAAATTGCACACTTGATAGGGTTAAACTCATCATGCAAGTAGGAACGTTCAAAAACATGAATGGTGCTGTGTCCAAGTTTGTGAACAGTTGCACGGAAATAACAGGTCAAGATAACACTGTCCTGTATCACCGAAGAGGTGCTAGTAGATATCAAAACTACAACAATAATAAGCGAGGGTACGCCAATAACAATAGTTACAATAACCTCGGTGGAAGACGAGGCCAAAACAGAGGCAGAGGCCGTGGTTATTATAATCAGGGAAGTAATAATAACAATGTGAGAGTGAAGCAATATATGTCAGAAAACTCTCAGAGCCCTTTAGGCAACAAACAGGTTCACTCAATCAACTTTAGTCTTAATATTTTTGTTAATTTTATTAACCATTCCACTAGAACAAAACTTACATTTATAATAGACACTGGTGCAGATATACCACTTCTAAAAATAAATTCAGATATATACAATATTCAAACAATAAAATTATAAACACGCAAGGCATAGGCTAAGGACTAATTAAAACTTCGAACCAGCTGAAGATTGGTTTATAATTAGACCTCAATCTAAATTACCCAATTTATGTTCCATAACATACAGTCCTGGCAATAATAATCTACTACTTCCAGCTAGATCCCAAGTGTTAAGAAAAATATAAATAAATTCAGAAGACAAGTACATACTCGTACAGAATCAAGAAATCAGTAATGGAATTTATATTGCAAAGACAATAGCGTTTTCAAAAAAACGTTTATATTCGTATCTTAAATACAGCTAATTCTGATCAATTGATCAATGTGGAAAAGATAGTCTATGAAAAACTTTCAAATTACGGAAGCATCCCAACAAATAAAGACAAAGCGAAACTGTACTTAAAAAACCAATGAAAAACTTTCCACTACAATTCCAGGAACAGTTAACAAAGCAATGTACAATGTATATATGAATGTGTGATTTTTATACCCTGAACCCATTGAAAATGGGAAATCAGGGTATAATGGTTTTGTTAAATGTATGTAACAGGCAGAAGGAGGCGTGGCAGACCCCATAAAGTATATATATTCTTGATCAGGGTGACGAGAAAAGTTGATATAGCCATGTCCGTCTGTCTGTCCGTCCGTCTGTCCGTCTGTCCGTATGTTTGAACGCGTCGATTTCCGAAGATACAAAAGCTAGAGAGTTCATTCTTTTTGTGTTAGGTCCGTATATTGCGCGCGCAGTACGAGTTTGTTTTAGAAATTCGATAACTTGTATATTTGCAAAGTTATCGATAAATGAATTTATCGGGGACCAGTTATAAAATTCTAGCTAATTCATCTTTAGAGTTGGAGACCCCAAGTCTTCTGCATATATATAGATACTAATTTAATACAATTTCGGTCATTTTTGTCAATGGGTTCAGGGTATAAAAATGACTATATATTCAGGTCCGATTTGCCACGCCCCAATAGACGTAGACATATAACTTTTTGATCGATCTTCTTAGAATCATAACATTAACTCACATGCAAAACTTCAGCGTTCTAGCTTTAACGGTGTAGAAGATACGTTTTTCCCGATTTGCCACGCCCCTAATGGGCGTAGATATATCCGCCATAGCTATTTGAACTTGGGTTGTCACCCCGAGTATACATTCCAAATTGCAACTCTCTAGCTCATCATCTAGTATGATAACTTAACTATGGGCGGAAGAGTTTTCCGATTTGCCACGCCCCTAGTGGGCGGATCGGGAAAATTTTAACACTTTATAATTCGGGAGCATATATGAGTATATGTTTAAAATTTCAAGTCTCTAGCTCTAATAGCGCCGAAAAATATTGCGTTCATACGGACAGACGGACAGACGGACGGACAGCAAGACGGACATTGCACAAACCCAATATACTTTTTTTCCTTTGGGAACAAAGTATAAAAATAGGCCACGGATAATAGTGAAATTTACATATTAATAAATTAGCATAACCTGCAGTGTCAAAATACATACATACATAGTACATAAATACCACATACATGTGGCTCACTTTTAGTCGCCTATTTTCTGTTTTAGTTGAAGACAAGCTGCTAGAATTGGCAAATAAAATATAATCCTTCTTTTTCTGTTAATATTTTTGTTTTATTGCGCTGTCTACCAATTTAGCAATTACTTGTAGAGAGAAAAAAAAAAAACGAAATCGAATAGAAGATTCTTGAAAAGTTTACAAAATATAACAAAACCAAATTGTTTGTTTCTTTCAGTCTTCCCTCTCTTTTCTCTCACATATTTGCAATTATAAACCAACAACAAATATCAAACGAATAATTGTTAACACAAATATACACTCATACTCGCATTTGTACCACATATTCATATTCACAACTCTTACATGTCCACCGCTTACGCTGCTTAACTGTAAATTCAATGCTGCAGACGTCGCTAAGCTGTCAGCCACAGGCCCACAGGCATTTACTTACAAACACTCACACATACACACACACACACACACACACACACACCAAACACTCTCTCTCTCTCTCTCTCTGTTGATCTCAAAGCAACTAGCCAACAAATTATGAAATAATAATAATAATAATAATAATAATGCTTTAGCTAAACCCAAAGAGTTCGAGTTCAGGCCCAAGCGCTCAGTGTGCGCACTTGCCCTCGCTCTCGATCTCCTTAGCAATTGTGTTACAGTTATACACGTAAAAATTCGCTCAGTGTTAGAGAGTCAAAATGAAACACTCCACATCCTTATATACCTTAAAAATTACTTCCAGGCACTGGAAGGCTATTATTAATTCCATGCACACAAGTGCACAGATGTTTGTCAAGTGTCCCTTTTCGATCGCTAAGCCGTTCTCACGTCTCACGTTACATTTTTATTATTTGCTGCGTTGGTCGCTGCAGCTAAGGGATGACATGTTTATTACTTGGCTTCAGATAACGCGCAGGTTATCGACTATTGTCTATTTTTTAATATGTTTATTTATGAGGCATGTTCATGCTTGAACATACTGCCAGAGGCCTTAGATTTGTGGCTGAGAAATTTTAATTTTATGTTTGGTAACGCGCAGGTTATCCGTAATGTTTATTCTTATATATATGTATGTTTTTATTTATCGTGTTCATGTTTGAACATTCTGCCCGGGGGCCTAATTTCTGTGTTTTTGATAACGCGCAGGTTATCAGATTTATTGTAAATTTAGATTCTAATTTATATAGGACCAGGAAATGCTATAGCTTTTAATCGTCTCTTTACATTACTTTTTCTTATTGCATATAAAACTAATATCATTACAATTATTATGCTTAATATCATAGATGTGTGTCCTGCTTTTTGTAAATGTTCTATTTCTTTTGTGTGATTAATTTTTGCTAGCTCTAATGGGCTCCACACTATTTTAGGGATATCAATCATTTTTCCTACGTATGAGGTTGCAACTTCTTCGTGCCTTTCTGAATGTAAGTTATTATTATGAGACACTATGGTTTTATCTCCTGATAGAGCGGTACAATCTGATTTCATAGTTAATACACCCTGTTCTGGTAACTCTATGAGTTCTTGTTGTGCTCCCTTACATCGTACGCTTATCCTCTCATTTATGGGGACCTTAAATATCCACTTGTTTTTACCTTCTAGTTCAACCCAATATGTTTTTGAATGGACTACCGTTTTATAAACACAGTTAGATGGTCTGTTTGGTTTAAAAGGTGAAATTTCGCAACTGTTATCATTGGCATCATCCCAAGGCCAGTTACCTTCACAGATGCGTTTGTTTTGTTGCCATTTTTTGCATTTGTTGAGTGTAGCTTCAGCCATTAGGTGATACGAATCTATTTCAAAATTATACACTAAGTATTCTGTTCTTTGATGTACTATTATCATTTGGCCGCCATTGAGGACTGGTATCGGAACAACTTTGTATAGGTGGGATGGATATCTGCTAAAAAGCGGGATTTTCGCACTGACTATTATCTTGTTGTCTATAAAGGTTGCCTTTGTTGTTAGTAGCTGATAGATATCTTTTAATTCTGTACCAGTCCTTTTCCCTGGTAGGACTAAGTTCTCGGACAAGCTTTCTTTTATTTTGGTTATCTCTTCCCCAAATTGGTTAGGTTTCAAAATAGCTGGACTTAATCTACTGTGGTTAATATCATATAGCATATATATTATCCCTGTTTGAATCTTTTCACATTCTTCGATCAAGGAATTTAGTTGATTAGTTATCATGAAGAAATTAATTGATTGTTTGTACACATAATACGATTCTTTTAGTATTTCTGTCATGTTGTCTATACGTATATTCATGTCTTTAAAGTGGGTATTAATGTCCTCAACGGATCTTTTGAATATATTTGCTGTGGAATCTATTATTGATGTTTGTTTCTCACTCAATTTGTTTATGTTATGTTGGTTCTCTAATAAATTGACCATGTTTTCTTCCATTTGTTCTCTATCGTCAGCATCCATTATTCCAAATAATAAGTGATATAATGAGCCCATGAACTCGAAAGGTGCGCGTTTCGGTCTTGGGTTATCTTTAAGTATGAATAGTTTGTTATTTTCATTTAATTCTGCTATTCGTCTTTTTGTATTGTTGAGGATAATGTTACATTGGTCTTCGAAACCTTATAATTTTGTACACATTACTCTCATTTTCTCTTCGAATTCGCTTCCTTTCTTTAGGATTTTAAAATATGACTCTAGATTGTAGAAGATAACTAGATATCAAGATGAGGATACTATTTCTACTTCACCCATTGAAATCGTTATCTTGTCGTTTTTAATTATTTTTGCACTTGACATTTGGCAGAGTAATGCTAACATTAGCATAGCCATCAATACGCTTAGTCTTGATCCTCCCCGCCCCCTAGTGGTTTGTTTCGTGCTTCTTTGTTCTGAGTCTTCATTTTTTAATTTTCCTAGTGGGCATATTTTGCTGATAGGTCGTGTAACTAACCCTTCTTGTGATTTAATTTTTTCGACTCTAACTTTGTTATCTTGGCCTTTGTGAACTTCTTCTATTATCCCTAGCGGCCATCTAGCTGGATGACAATTTTCATCCTTTATTAATACTATTTGCCCTTCTTCTAAATTTGGCATCTCTTGTTTCCATTTATTTCTTTGCTGGAGTGTATGTAAATAGTAATTTTTCCATTTACTCCAAAAATCTCTTCTCATTTTTTGAATTAATTTCCATCTATCAAGATTTTCAATTTTTTCTTCTCCCATTGAATCTATATCTCCTACTGTGGGTCTACCTATTAAAAAATGTCCTGGAGTTAATATTTCGATATTATCTATGTCATTTCCAGTTGTATATAGAGGTCTTGAGTTTAAGACTGCTTCAATTTGACATAGCAGGGTTGTCATTTCTTCAAAAGTTAAATTGTTATCTCTTATATAAAAATAAGTCGGGTTTTCTGTTCTGATGATTCTTAACTCCAAACGCACTAACCGATTTCCACGGTTTTGCATTTGTTGGAAAGTTCACGGGATCCATGAGGTTAGTAGATAAGAAAAACATAAAAATAAGTTGGACTTCCCTTCCTGACGGTACAAATTCAGCTCATAACACTCTGTTCAGTTAATTTCATTTCATTATGTTTTTTCAAACGCTTAGTTCACTATGACGCTTACGTAAAATCGGTACTGTGAAATTGGGTATTTGAGATTAAAGTTATTCGTTTCCTAACAGTTCGTTTGGAAGCATTAAATTAATCACGTGTATTGTGAAAATTTTTATTCAGTTTCAACAGCAGGTATTTGTTCTTAATGTGGTAAGTTGAACTGTGTGAATTATGCGGATCGTGCATTTAAGGTTAAATTCACCAGACTCTCCATAGTCACAAATGCCGAAAGCACGACGTTCAAGCATTGGCCGCCGTACTAGACATGCAAGACAGCAACAAGTGTATTCACAGAACTTAAGCGAAGAAAGACTAAATATAATAAGAGAAAATAACCGATTGAGACGACGCGTGAGCACACGAAGATCATTGGCATCATACAATCGCTTGGCATTCCAATATGATCCCACTGCGAACTACAGTGATGATGACAATTTAAAAATTGGACCAATGACAACTGTATGCCGATATTGCAATGCCTTAAAGTTCAAAACAGAAACGGATGGATTGTGCTGCGCAAGAGGAAAAGTCAAACTGGAAGGAAGGAACTGATCCCGATTCCAACCATTTTCTTCAACGTATCATTGAATACAATTAATGTTTCGTATACATGTTTTTGCTGTTCATTCAGCAACGGCACATTTTTTTGAACGAATTCCTGCAATGTATCAACATTGTATTGCAGCTCTCGATTTATTTCTTGGTTAAATGTATCGTGCATCGATCGATTTGGCGCAATCATTCCTACTTCAATCAGTAGCTTATTTCCAATAGTCAAGCATTGATCCTCAATCAGAATCAATCCTTCATTGTAGATTTCATCGGTTATTTGCATGTCGGGATTGTTCGTTCGAATGCGCAAGTGTTGCAAGATGATGCGTTATTAGCGTGTAAAAATGCTTGCAACTGTTCAATAATTCGTGTCTTTAACTGTTGTGTTCCCTGCATATTGCATCGCACATTCAGCTGATCCACCATTGACGAAATGAAATATATTTGCAGAAACTGATGCGGTTCATCTGGTGTTGGCACCATTGAACCATGCAAATGATATATTTGTCCTTGTATCTGTGATAGCACACAATTAAGATAGAATACTTACATGTTGCAATTGATTGTATTGGTGTGATTGATTAGTGTGAGTGATTGGTTGTGTGTTGTATCTTTTACCTTGCAAGTTGGGTTGAAGCCGCCTTCTCGAATGAGATTCGCTCCAAAAGAAGTCATGCGGAAGCAGTTATTGTATTCAATGATACGTTGAAGAAAATGGTTGGAATCGGGATCAGTTCCTTCCTTCCAGTTTGACTTTTCCTCTTGCGCAGCACAATCCATCCGTTTCTGTTTTGAACTTTAAGGCATTGCAATATCGGCATACAGTTGTCATTGGTCCAATTTTTAAATTGTCATCATCACTGTAGTTCGCAGTGGGATCATATTGGAATGCCAAGCGATTGTATGATGCCAATGATCTTCGTGTGCTCACGCGTCGTCTCAATCGGTTATTTTCTCTTATTATATTTAGTCTTTCTTCGCTTAAGTTCTGTGAATACACTTGTTGCTGTCTTGCATGTCTAGTACGGCGGCCAATGCTTGAACGTCGTGCTTTCGGCATTTTTGACTATGGAGAGTCTGGTGAATTTAACCTTAAATGCACGATCCGCATAATTTACACAGTTCAACTTACCACATTAAGAACAAATACCTGCTGTTGAAACTGAATAAAAATTTTCACAATACACGTGATTAATTTAATGCTTCCAAACGAACTGTTAGGAAACGAATAACTTTAATCTCAAATACCCAATTTCACAGTACCGATTTTACGTAAGCGTCATAGTGAACTAAGCGTTTGAAAAAACATAATGAAATGAAATTAACTGAACAGAGTGTTATGAGCTGAATTTGTACCGTCAGGAAGGGAAGTCCAACTTATTTTTATGTTTTTCTTATCTACTAACCTCATGGATCCCGTGAACTTTCCAACAAATGCAAAACCGTGGAAATCGGTTAGTGCGTTTGGAGTTAAGAATCATCAGAACAGAAAACCCGACTTATTTTTATATAAGAGATTAATGCAAGCGATGGACAATAATACTGGTGGTCTATTCTTCCTGGACGCACCTGGAGGAACAGGGAAAACATTTATCATTTCATTGATTTTGGCCACTATTCGCTCAAGATGTGACATAGCTTTAGCGTTAGCATCATCTGGAATTGCGGCGACTCTTCTAGATGGCGGTCGTACTGCACATTCTGCACTTAAGTTGCCACTCAATTTAAACACAATTGATACTCCAACATGTAATATTTCCTGATCCAGTGCAATGGGAAAATTGTTGAAGCAATGTAAGCTCATTGTTTGGGATGAGTGCACAATGGCACATAAGAAATCACTTGAAGCACTTAACTTCACACTGAAGGATCTTCGGCGAAATAATAACATCTTTGGCAATTTGATGATTTTGTTGGCAGGCGATTTCAGGCAGACGTTGCCAGTAATACCCCGTGGAATGCCTGCAGATGAATTGAATGCTTGCCTGAAGGCATCACTTTTGTGGAATAACGTAAAAATATTATCGCTAACCACTAATATGAGAGTTCAACTACAAAATGATCAAAGTGCAGCACTATTTTCCAAGCAATTGTTAGCTGTTGGAAATGGAAATGTCCCAGTTGATGCGACAACTGGATTAATTACTCTTACCAACGACTTTTGCCGATTTGTAAACTCTCAATTAGCTCTTATTGAAAATGTTTTCCCAAACATTAGTGAGAATTATCAGAATTATGCTTGGTTAAGTCAACGAGCAATTCTCGCCGCAAAGAATAATGATGTACACGCATTGAATTTCATCATTCAATCAAAAATCGATGGCTATTTGGTGACATATAAATCCGTTGATTCCATAACAAATCCCGATGATGTAGTAAATTATCCAACGGAGTTTTTGAACTCTCTGGAGTTACCAGCATTTCCACCACATAACTTGCAACTCAAAGTTGGTTTACTTATTATGATATTGCGTAATTTGAATCTACCGCGACTTTGCAACGGTACTCGGCTTGCGGTGAAAAGACTTATGCCGAATTTGATTGAGGCAACCATTATTAACGGAAAGTACGCAGGTGAAAATGTATGTATTCCTCGAATTAGTGTTTCCGGGATAAATTTAGAAAATCATTGTTTTTCACATGGCCAGTTATACGTTGCGTGTTCACGAGTTGGGAAACCATCCACTTTGTTTGTGTTAACGTCAGATAAAAAAACAAAAAATGTGGTTTACCAACGAGCACTTCAATGAAAGGGATAATTTGCGGACACGCTTTGATTTTGGATTCACTTTCAGAGAAGTTCAACTAAATTTCATTTTTGTAATCAAAATGAATTCATTACTGTTGTGAAATGAAATACAGTTTTTCTTTTTCAAATATAGAAAAAAAAAAAAAATTATCTTCATCTTTTAATCCACAAACGGAATGTTACAAAAAACGAATCCATCTGGTGGCGAAGCGGAGTTCGCCGGGTTTTCTAGTCTCCTATAATTCTTTTTAAATGATATTTTACTGATTTTACTCCTGCCTCCC
The DNA here is from genome assembly GCA_030914345.1 of Drosophila koepferae. NCBI lineage: Eukaryota > Metazoa > Arthropoda > Insecta > Diptera > Drosophilidae > Drosophila > Drosophila koepferae. The sequence continues at coordinate 55,778 of JAUESR010000105.1, forward strand.
AAATTCCTCCAAAGTGGGGGCTTGCTGCTGGAATAAAATGCCACTTTATTTGCTCTTTTTCTAATGTAGGACAAATTTTTTATTTTCTTGAAACGATTTCTTAAATTCTTTTTCTAATCTTTTAGCCGTTCCTACAAAATGTGTACCGTTATCTGAATATATATTTTGGCATTTGCCTCTTCTTGACATAAATCTTCTCATTGCAGCTAAAAATGCGTCTGATGTTAAGTCACTTACTGCTTCTAAATGGATAGCTTTTGTTGACAAGCACACAAATAGTGCTATATACCCTTAATACATTTTTTGTCCACGATTCTTAGAACAATTCATATAATAGGGGCCCGCATAGTCTATTCCTGTATTTAGAAATGGATATGACATTGTAATTCTATTTTTTGGAAGATTTGCCATTATTTGTTGCGTAGGTGTATGATGATATCTTGTGCATGTAACACAATTACGCAAATACTTCTTTAGGCAATTTCTGAGTCCAATTATCCAAAATTTCCTTTGAATATAGTTTCTCATTAAATTGATTCCACCGTGTAAGGTGACAGCGTGAGCATCCTTTATTATTAAATTAACTAAATGACATTTGTCAAGAATAATAGGATTCTTTACGTCAAATCCAATACTAGCATTTTCTAATCTTCCCCCTACACGAAGTATTCCTTTTTCGTCCAAAAATGGATTCAAGCTAATTATTTTACTTTTACTTTCCAATTGCTTTTTTACCAATAGCCTTCCTATTTCTGTTCTAAACTGAAGTGCTTGTTGCTGCCTAATGATTATTGTCCTAGCGTTTTTGAACTCCTCCACTGTTATATACTGTGGTGGTTTTTGGGTTGTCTTTTTGGTTATGATTTTAATAAATCTGACAACAAAGGTTACTACTTTTTGTAATTTTTGAATGCAAGAATATCGTTTTATTAATTCACTAGTGTTCACCATTATTTTCTCTTCCTCTACATCTTCTTTTTCTTTTGGCCAATTGTTTTTTGTTTCGGTTAACCACTTTGGCCCCCTCCACCAAATTTCGCTTTCTACTAATTTATATGTATTTATTCCTCTAGACGCTAGATCTGCTGGATTATCTTCTGATTTAACATGATTCCACTTCATTTCTGACATTTTCCTAATTTCATCCGTTCTTTTTCTGATGAATTTATTTTTATTCAATCCATTCTCAATCCAAACCAACGTGATGGTAGAATCACTCCATGCATAGATTTGCACGTCGATTTTAATTGACTCTGTTATTTTTGAAATTAGTTTTGTGAGTAGATGGGCTGTGCACAGTTCTAGCTTAGGAATAGTTTTCCTGTTTTTCTTTGGATTTACTTTAGTTTTGCTTGCCAATATCATAACTGAACTACCTACTTTGGCATATACTACTGCTGCGTATGCTTTTTCGGAAGCATCAGCAGATCCATGAAGCTGTACTTCAACGTCTTTCTGGGTTTTTACCCACCTAGGTATTCTTATGTTTTGCAGATGTATTAAATTATCTTGAAACAATATCCATTCCTTGCTTTCTTCTTTGGATAATTCTTCATCCCATTTTTGATCAGTTAGCCATAGTCTTTGCATGAACAGTTTCCCTATTATGATTACTGGTGATAACCACCCTAAAGGATCATATATTCTTGCTAGTGTCGATAAGACCGTTCTTTTTGTTATTATTTTCATACTGCTCTTGGTGAAATTAAATTTAAATTCATCCTTAATGGGTTCCCACTGAAGCTTTAATGTCTTTATCGACTCATTTTCTTCAATACTTAATACTTTATTTTCCTCACTTTTGTCAATTTCTTCAATTATTTCTGACTTGTTTGAAATCCACTTTCTTAGATTAAAACCTGCTTTTGCTAGTTCGTTGGAAACCTGTTTTACTATTTCTTTACAGTTTTCTATGGATTCTGCACCTGTCATTAGATCGTCCATATAAAAATCTGTTTTAATTATTTCTTTGATTGCTGCGTTATTACAATTGTTGGCTATATCTAAAAGAACTCTTGTCGCTAGGAAAGGAGCTGATGCTGTACCATAAGTGATGGTTGTAAGTTTAAAGTTTTTTAATTTTTTATTTGGAGAATCTCTCCAAACAATATATTGAAATTTTTGGTTATCTTTGTCAATTTTGACTTGCCTATACATTTTCTCAATGTCTACATTTTCCCAGCGTCGCCATTTTAACATAACATAACAAATAATGTCAAAAATATCTTTTTGAACCCTTGGTTCAGTCCACATAATATCGTTTAGACTTTTCTTATTTGTTGTTTTTGCAGATGCGTCAAATACTACTCTGAGTTTTGTTGTTGTTGTTGGCTACTGTCCCTTAAGACTGCTTGATGTGGCAAATAATATTTTCCTTCTTTATTTGTAGGAATCATATGGCCTAAATTTAGATATTCATTCATAAAATTCGTATAATCAGCTTTTAACTTTTCATTATTTTGTAGTTTTCTTTCTAAGCTAAGAAACCGAGCAATTGCTTGTGGCTTAGATTCTCCTAATTCATTTTCTTTTTTGAATGGAATTGTTACGATGTATCGTCCCATTTCATCCTTTTTTGTTGTACTCAAAAAATTATTTTCACAAAATTCAGTTTCTTCGTCATTTTCATCTTCTTCTGCTTCTAATTCCCAGAACCGATTTACATCTTCTATTGCTATACTTGTTGCTACTATTGTTGATTCTCCTCTAGATTTTGTACAACCCGATATAATCTATCCAAATTTTGTATTTTGTCCGAGTAATCCATCTATTTTTACTATTCCACTTTTTAGCACATGTGCGTATAAGTCTGCGCCTATTATCATGTCTACTCTACCTGGCTTATGAAATTGGGGATCAGCTAAACTGTAACTGTACCATTTAGCTGTATCTACATTTACTTTGTCTACTGGGAGGGCTTCCATTAATTTTGACACTATGATGGCCTCAACCTTTAGTTGATCTTTTTTTGACTCTGTTGTTTTTATATCTAGCTTCACTTTGTATTTAGACCTACAAGTGTTTTCTGCTGATATTTCACTTATTTCTGTCTCATTTCTGATTCGGGGTAAATTCAGCAACTGTGCGGCCTCCTCAGATATAATTGTTTTTTGAGACCCGCTATTAATTAATGCTCTTAAATCAATATAGTTCTCCTTGCTTGTTTTTACTTTAATTATTGCCGTAGCTAATAAGGCCTTTTCATTTGCCATTACTGTATTACCCCTGTCTTTATTTATATTTAAATGTAGCATTGTGTGATGATCTCTGTTGCAAAAGCCACAGGTTATGTTATTTTTACACCTATATGAGTTTGAGTGTTTTAAACACTTTAGACATAGGTATGTCTTCTTAGCAATGTCTAGCCTTTCACTTGGATTCATTGCTTTAAATTTTGTGCATTGCGTGACACTGTGGCCAACTGCTTTGCATATCGGACAATATTGCACATTGGTAGTGCTTCTGAAGACTTTCATTTCGTCTTTTTTTGATGCGTACGTTGAGTAATACCTCTGTTCTAAAAAGTCCATTACGTCAGTCAGCAGTTGTATGTCCTTTGTCTTTTTTATTTGGCTTTCATATAATTGAAGAGCCTCTTTACTAAATTTTCTTTGTATTAAATGTGCAAACATTTTGTCAACTTCGTTTGAGAGTTGAGCTTTATTTTTAATTATGTGTATTGACTTATTGATTGTATGTATGAAGTTGTTGATACTTTTGGATGAGTCAATATCTAAATTTGTGAGGTCTAATATTCGGTTAAATTGTTCCGGAAAAATTTTTATTTTATTTTCGTATCTTTTGGTTAATAACTCCCAAGATACGGTATAGTTATCTGCGGACCCTGATAATAGGTGAGCAACCATGATCTTTGCTTCTCCTCGTAATGAGGTTTTTTCCTGTCTTTGATCGATAAGGTCGTTAAATAGTTGAGCGAATGAGTTCCAATCTTTAGCATCACCAAAGAATATTGGGACTTGCATTCTTGGTAGTCCAGGGAGATTATCTCCCTTTTCTTGGATAGTGGGTTGAATTGGGGAAGTTTTCTTTGCGTCTAATGCGCTGATGGTGTTTTGAAAATCGAACTCTAGTTCGATTACCCCTTTTTCAAACGTTTTACTGGCTTCATATTTGGGTAGAAGCTCTTGTATATGTTTCGAAATTCTATTCCATAAGAATAAAATCTTATTTTTTCGAATTTCGAAAACCCCTACATTTGATTTCGCAATTTGTTTCTATTAAATATTTTCTTATCTGATCGACTTTGTTTTCAAATTCTGCCTCTTCATGAACTGTAACCGTTCCTATCTGCCTAATTTCTTCTTTGATTTGCTTCCCGCTACATCAAATTTCTGTTTTTATATCTTTTATTGTTTTTACCGCTTTTTCAAACTCCTTATTGTTAAAATATGGGTGGTCTATTACTCCTATTTTTAACAATATTGTGTTATTATTTTCTAGCTCATTCTATATCCTGCCTAGCTCTTCTAATATGTCGCTAGGTGGCCTTATCTCATCTGATGAGTCTAGCTTTATCAATCTGGACACTAAGTCCGATTGTTTTTTTTTTTTTAAAGTACTATGACTACTTTCTCTGACAGCATTGTCTTATCTTATTTTTAACAATAAAGTAAATAAAATTACGACTTATCTTAGTTCCAGTCTTCTCCGAAGGGTGGCTCTGCGTGATTGATGTGAATTCTGCTGTCTTCAGACTGGCTTCTGCGTCGTTAATTGCTGCTGTTGTTGTTGTTTATGTTTTTTTTTTTTTTGTCCGCTTTTTTATACTTTGTTCTCAAAGGGAAAAAAGTATATTGGGTTTGTGCAATGTCCGTCCGTCTGTCCGTCTGTCCGTCCGTCCGTCTGTCCGTCTGTCCGTATGAACGCAATATTTTTCGGCGCTATTAGAGCTAGAGACTTGAAATCTTAAACATATACTCATATATGCTCCCGAATTATAAAGTGTAAAAATTTTACCGATCCGCCCACTAGGGGCGTGGCAAATCGGAAAACTCTTCCGCCCATAGTTAAGTTATCATACTAGATGATGAGCTAGAGAGTTGCAATTTGAAATGTATACTCGGGGTGACAACTCAAGTTCAAAAAGCTATGGCGGATATATCTACGCCCATTGGGGGCGTGGCAAATCGGGAAATACGTATCTTCTACACCGTTAAAGCTAGAACGTTGAAATTTTGCATGTGAGTTAATGCTATGATTCTAAGAAGATCGATCAAAAAGTTATATGTCTACGCCCATTGGGGGCGTGGCAAATCGGACCTGAATATATAGTGATTTTTGAAATTGTGCTATATTTTGAACACTATTGACACTAGAGAAATTTGCATGTATACTCGGGTTGACAACCCAAGACTAATAAGCTATGGTAGATATATCTACGCCCACAGGGGGCGTGGCAAAAAAGTTTATATCTCCTACAGTTTTAGAGTTTTACTAATGTTCTCCTCTATCGATGCCCCAAAAATAATTTTTCAGCCTCTTTGGGGGCGTGGCATATCGAAAAATACCCTGTAATTTTAAGATTAATTAAGAACTGGCAAAAAATTATGCGTCTACGCCCACTGGGGGCGTGGCAAATCGGCAAAGAAGTTTGTTGTGGCCATTTGCATAATTCATGCATATAATAGCTTAGTAGCAATTGCTAAGATGGCAAAAGCATTTTAACATTTTAATATATTAATATTAATAAATTTTAAAAAATAAAATTGATAAGTTTTTGATTAATAAATAAAAAGTTTCCAGCGGGATTCGAACCTAGGTCTTTTGAAAACAACATGTAATCGTTAGCTAAACCTAAATCAATTCACAGCTGATCAGCTGACCAGCTGATCAGCAGCTTGTGACAAAACAAAACAATACAATCGCAATTCTTGCAATATGTATACACTTTTGGATGTGTATACACTTACAAACATCTGTGTACACATAAATACATATATGCATGCATAGAAAAACTGCTTGCCACACAGCGTGGCAAATCGGAAAAATTGTTTTAGTTTTTGCTTAAATGCAAAATTCATATGCGTATGTTTATAAATTATCATCAATAGGCAGCAAGCATTTTATAATAAATATACAAATATAAAAAAATAAAAAATAAATAATTTTTGAAAAAAAGTTTTCTGCGGGATTCGAACCCACGCACCTAAGTATAGCTTGCATAGTGCTTACCACCAGCGCCACCGCCCTGACCTACACTTCATTACCTAAAACCAAATAAGACATTGTTATGTATTGCTAGAGTGCCTTTTGACAAAACTAAAATAACGATCGAAAAATTCCCAATTCAGTCACAATTCGTAGAATATTCTGGTATGCAAACTTTTGTATGTATACTTAGAAAATTGTATATACTCGTATATTGTGTACATGTGTAAATCTGTATGTACAGTGACGAACATAATTATTGGCACAGTATGCTTTTTAAGCTTTATAGCAACTTTTCAAGTCTTTTGAAAATAATTTTAAATCAAACAAAAAATTTTTGAAATAGATTAGAGTATTTATTGATTTATTATTTATTATTTATTGATGAAACCAAAAGAATTTTGTAAAAATCTTAAACGTAGAATTAACTAAAATTAAATAACGACAAAAATACGTCAATTTCGCTGAACAAAATTATTGGCACACTAAAAAAAAAAACTTAAAGAAATATAAAAATATGATGAAAAACAATAACTAAAAATTATAATTAATATTTTGTACTTAAGCCCTTTGCTTTTATAACGGCTTGTAAGCGGTTTGGCATCGAATTAACTAATTTTTTAGTCACTTCATCACCAATTTTGTGCCATTCCTCAGTTAAAGCTTGCTTTAATTCGGGTTTGTTTGTAATTGCGCGTCTGGTTATGCGCCTATCCAATTCTTCCCACAAGTGTTCAATTGGATTTAGGTCTGGAGATTGTGGTGGGTGCGGTAGCACATGGGCGGTGTTGTACGCAAGCCACATTTTGACAATATGGGCAGAATGCTTGGGGTCGTTGTCATGTTGAAATGTGAACGAGCTTGGTAATTTGAGCTTTTCGGCGCTTTTTTTTAAGTTATCCTTTAAAATATTTAAATATATATTTTGTCCATTATTCCGTCTATAAATACCAACTCGCCCACACCTGCAGCAGACATGCAACCCCAGACCATCACCCCACCACTACCATGTTTAACTGTTGGCGTAATATTAAGTTTGTCGAATGCAGTATTCGGCCTTCTCCACACAGTTTGGCGCCCGTCCGATCGGAATATGTTGAATTTGCTCTCATCTGAGAACAATACTTGACTCCAGTAATCGGATGGCTTACTAATAAAGTTCTTAGCATAGTCCAAACGCTTATTTTTATTGCCGGTTGTGATATACGGTTTTCGTCTAGCCACACGCGCTTTGTAATTCGCCTTGTGCAGTACTCTACGTACCGTAATCGGGTGAACCTCCTTTCCAATTTCATTTTTAACTTCAGCAGTGATCTGTGTTGATGATATTTTCGGATTCTTTTTCACCTTTTGAAGGATTTCCCTGCATTCACGGCTGTTCAGCAATTTTGGGCGGCCTGTGTGTTTTGAACTTTGCAGGTTACAGGTTCCCTTGAAGCGCTGCACGATGCTTCGAATTGTAAATCGGCTTCTATCCATTAGTTCTCCTATTTCTGCATAAGATTTACCTTGATCGTGTAAATGCAGGATTATTTTCCTCTGAGCTATCGATGTTTCTTTTAGTTTAGGTGCCATTTTTTAGAAAATTAAAACAAATAAGCTCAATTCTCACAAAATGTAATATTTTTTAATGCAAATGTGCTCAGTTTTAAATAACGGAATATAACAGATGGGGAATTTGCCAAAACGGTGTTGCCCAATCGGTCAAATTGTTAAAAAAATACAAAAGAACCCTAAGTGTGCCAATAATTTTGTTCAGCGAAATTGACGTATTTTTGTCGTTATTTAATTTTAGTTAATTCTACGTTTAAGATTTTTACAAAATTCTTTTGGTTTCATCCAATAAATACTCTAATCTATTTAAAAAATTTTTTGTTGGATTAAAAATTATTTTCAAAAGACTTGAAAAGTTGCTATAAAGCTTAAAAAGCATACTGTGCCAATAATTATGTTCGTCACTGTATGTGTAGGAAAAACGTTTGTTGCTTGCCATGTACGTTTTCTAATTGCCGAAATATTTCGTTAATTAAATGTTTATTAAATAAATAAGATGCACCTATGGGAACAAAGTATATCGCAGTTAGTGGCGCCTAACTGCAACGTTCTTACTTGTTTTTTTTTTTTTTTTTTTTGCGGTTTTTGTCTCTTTGGACTTTTAAGAGTTGTCCGTTCCCTCTTTATACCCTGAACCCGTCCGTCCGTCCGTCCGTCTGTCCGTCCGTCCGTCTGTCCGTCTGTCCGTCTGTCCGTCTGTCCGTCCGTATGAACGTCGAGATTTCGGAAACTACAAAAGTTAGAGAGCTGAAATTTCACATGAACACTCGTTTGTTAGTTACGCAGTACGAGTTCATTTTGTTTTTTCGATAACTCATCCCATTTCCAAATTATCGATAAAAAATTCGCAGATTATGTAATTTTCAGATTTTTGATGTCACGCCCCCTTCGCCCCCAATTTAAAAAAACCGCATTTCAAATACTAGAGACTTGCAATTTGGCATATTCATAGATTTAGATACTCTACTACTACTCTACTTTGAAAATTTCATAAAGATAGTCCATCTAGAAATGGAGTTATGAGCGTCCAAAATTCAGCCCAACCCGCCTCCAAGCCACGACAGCAACTGCGCGGTTAGCAGAGCGCGCGCTCATAAGTGCGTAAAGAAGAAGAGTATCACTTTTTTGCAGGGTTCAGGGGATCCCGTAGTCGAGCCGTCTCGACTAGAGCCTTCTTACTTGTTATTTTTGGGATACGGACCTATTTGCACTACAAATTATTTATTTTTGATTTGAGCACTTTTTTGTCCTATTTGGACTTATTAATGTTGTCCGCTCCCTTATTTTGGGACACGGACTTAGTTGCACTACAAATTATTTATTTTTGATTTGAGCACTTTTTTGTCCTATTTGGACTTATTAATGTTGTCCGCTCCCTTATTTTGGGACACGGACTTAGTTGCACTACAAATTATTTATTTTTGATTTGAGCACTTTTTTGTCCTATTTGGACTTATTAATGTTGTCCGCTCCCTTATTTTAGGGATACGGACTTATTTTCACTACAAATTTATCTTTTTTAAAACTTGAGCACTATTTGTTGTCCTGTTTGGACTTATTAATGTTGTCCGCTCCCTTATTTTTGGGATACGGACTTATTTGCACTACAAATTTATCTTTTTTAAAACTTGAGCACTATTTTGTATATATACTCTGCCTCTTACCTCTGGTGGGGGAGAACAGAGCAATATAACAAAATTTGTATTGTCTTTTGCAGAGGTTTTGTAATACCTCACAGCATAAAGACGCTGGTTCCTTCTCTGTGTCTCTTACCACTGGTGGGGGAAAACGACAGAGAACGCCGAAGGACCAAAATGTTAGAGAGTCAAAATGAAACACTCCACATTTACCGAATTCAAAAATTGAACTGTTTATTCCTTAAAATCCTAGTGCTTATATACCTTAAAAATACTTCCAGGCACTGGAAGGCTATAATTAATTCCATGCACATAAGTGCACAGATGTTTGTCAAGTGTCCCTTTTCGATCGCTAAGCCGTTCTCACGTCTCACGTTACATTTTTATTACTTGCTGCATTGGTCGCTGCAGCTAAGGGATGACATGTTCATTACTTGGCTTCAGATAACGCGCAGGTTATCGAATATTGCCTATTTTTTAATATGTTTATTTATGAGGCATGTTCATGCTTGAACACTCAGCAACCACTAAAACAATAATATTAACAACAACAACAATAATGTCAATCGTTAAAGTTATACATATGTATGTATGTATATGAAAGGGAAAAACATAATTCATTTCCATGGATGTATATATGTATATATAATATGGTGGGTCTCTCTAGGAGCAACAACACAATTTGATTCGTCTAAAATAAAAGTTTTTTATAATAAAATATAATTACACAGGGTTACTAACCAAAAATAAGAGAATCGACAATTAAATGTCCGTATTCCTATTCTTCACACAGTTTAGACTTCAGTTATTATTTAATTATAATTATGTATGCTAATTATTAATATAGAATATATAGATTAAATATAAAATAATTTTATAATATCAATATTTAATTAGTCTTAAGTTAATTTTACTTATATATTGTTCTCTTCTATAATCTCTTGTTATTCAACAGCTGATCTTATTTGATAGGTTATAAGTTCATTGTTTTAATCGATGTGTGGCTCCAACACCTGATCAGTGAAATCACATATACACTTGTGAAAAAGTCACAAACATATGATCAATAATTATAATATGAAATATACTCAAAGTTTATGCGTATATATGTTGTTGAGGTTTTTCCTTTTTGAAATAAATCGAAACACAGTTTTTGTTAATGTAGGTGCACAACACAAGTTTATTTAATAAAATCAAATTATAAGTAACAAGTACACAACGCGACGTCTTCAACTTAACCGAGCCGACACTTTCACAACTGATCTTTCACAATACAAAAATGATACAATGATTCGATTGCAGCATGCTTTTATACTTCCTCCTTTACATGTAGAATGTTCTGGATGTCTCCTTCGTATGCTTTTCAGCTTGCTTCTCTGTACAGAACATTCGTTTTCTTATTCTAGAGAAAATGTTCGAACATCCAACGACTGCCTTTACCGTTACGTCAAATGCTTATTACTACAAAATATGATGATGATGATGATGAGTTTTGTTCGAGATCATTTCCACAACATATATGTATGTGTGTGTGTGTTTGTATGGATGTATATATATGTATGTTTGCAGACCAATACATATGTATATGTATATGTATGTATAGCGATATAAGAGTACTCTCTATCAGAACTTTAAATACTCTTTAAATTTCTCTATTAGTGATATTAAAGGATAAGAAAACATAAACAAAATATAACCTAGAGAGCAGAGCCTTGGGAATTCCCATTGTTAAGAGAGTGCAGTGTTTACACACATTCAACCTTCTCACCCTAGAACTTAGATTAATGATAAAGCAATTACAACAGCGGATAACAATACGCTGTTCCCCACCTAAGCCCTTCGCACTTCAAGCTGACTACGGTCTGAGTGCCAGATCGCACTCACTCAACTCACTCAACATATACATACAATGTACCACTTAAGTCACCGTACCCCCTGTTCGTTTTCACATAACACGCTATAACTTAGTCAAATTTTGATATAAAAAAAAAGTTTTGATGGCGGTTGATAAAGTGATCTATTAACTACACAATAGCATTTTAATAATAGTAACATTTTATTTTAGTCTAATATTATAACAAAAAAACAAAAAATATTCACATTTTCGACTCCACAAAAGTTACCGTACTCTTACTACTAATATTAACTAATTAACTATAGGTATGATATTACTAATTTAAATTACAAACTTAGTATCTAGTAGGATATCCCTTCATTTTAATCACCTCTCGGAGGCGATTAGGCATTGACATCACTAGTTTTTCAATATAGTCATTGCCAAGTGCGCACCACTCTTGATGTAATGCCTCTCTCAGCAGGTTTTTGTTAGTGATGTGGTGCTTTCGGAATTTTATTTCAAGCATATTCCACACATGCTCTATTGGGCTTATGTCGGGACTCTGGGGGGGCGTTTCCAATAAATGTGGCGTGTTGTAGGCAAGATAGAGACGGGTATTCATTGGTTTATGTTTAGGGTCGTTATCTTGTTGGAAGTAGAAGTCTGACCCTATACCAAGTTTCTCAGCACTGCTTTTCAAATTTCTTTTGAGGATATAAATGTAGGTATATTGGTTCATCACTCCGTCAATAAACTCCAAGCTGCCAACGCCAGATGCAGCTATACAACCCAAAACCGTAAGACCACCGCCACCGTGCTTTACGGTCTTTTTTGTGTTTTTTGGATTAAGAGCATCTCCAGGTCTTCTCCACTCGCGTAGGCGCCCGTCCGAGCCAAAAATGTTGAACTTTGACTCATCTGAGAAGATTACCTTACGCCAAAAGTCAACTGGCTTTTCCACATACGCCTTAGCAAACTCCAGACGCTTTTTCCTATTTGTTAAATTAACGTATGGTTTGTTGCGGGGAGTATAAGACCTAAAGTTGTATGATTTTATGGCTCTACGAACGGTTTCCGGGTGTATATCCTTTTGAGAAATGTTACTTATCTCTGATGCAATCTTTACTGCGCTAGAAAATGGATCCTTGTCCACTATATGCTTTATTTGGTGCTTGTCGCGAATAGAAAGTGCAGCTGGTCGGCCAGATCTGGAATTATTTTTGATACGCCCCTCGTATTTAAAACGGCCAATTACTGTTTGGATGGTTGACTTGGCTCTAGACATTAGTTTAGCTATCTCTGCATACGAATTTTGCTCCTTTGTGTGGAACTGCAAGATCCGCCCACGTTCTTCTAAAGTAAACTCTTTACGGGTCATTTTTAAGACGAAATTTGCAAATTTTTTCCAACACAAGTAATTCACAGCAAATAGCATCAATTTTGAAGACATTGCACACATGTTTCGAAAATCCCCGTTAGGTCTCAAAAGAACATTGGCGCCAGACAGCGCGGCGCAAGCAAGCGTACGGTGACAGTCTGCCGGCCTTCAAAGCTCTATGCATCAAAGTGAGGGAAGAGAGCGAGCGGAGGGAGAACGCAGAAGAGAAGTTAGAAGAACCCACAGAAATGATTGGTCTCGCTGACTCTGCTTTCCTAAGAGCAGAAGGAAAAGGGGAGGTAAAGCTGGAGATAGAATTATGCACGTAGCTGTTGAAAGATGTTCTCTATGTGCCTAAAATGAGCGGAAGCTTTTTCTCGGTAAGCAGCGCTGTGAAACATAATTACTTTATCACTTTTGGAAAAGAGTATGCAAAAGTAATGCACAAATGTGATTGCATTGTAAAAGCAAATAAAGTTAAAGTACATGTTTCAAGAAAAGCGAAATAGCTGTTATGCTGCGGTTAATGCAGATGGTGTATTATGGCATAAAAGGTATGGCCATTTAAATGTCAACAGCTTGAAAGAATTGATCAACAAAGGAATGGTGCGTGGTATTGAAAATATGGTTTTCAATGACAGTATAAGCTGTAAAACTTGCATGCTGCAAATTTCATGTGCAGCCATTTCCTAATGCAACTGCCAATAGAGCGCAAGGCATATTGGAGTTGATTCATGCAGATGTGTGCGGGCTTTTTAGCACACAGTCTCTGGCTGGATCAAGGTATTTCTTAGCGTGGACTGGTAAGAAACCTTTTGTTAGTCATCTAAAAGTTTTTGGTTCAATTGCAGTGGCTATGGACAAGAGTCCAAGGAAGAGCAAACTGCAACCAAAAGGCAAAGAATATCGCATGATTGGGTATTCGGTAGCAGCAAAAGGCTATCGGTTGTACGACCCAGTATCTCACCAGGTGGTTGAGAGGCGAGATGTTCTTTTTGATGAGATCCAAGATGACAAGGATTCGTTTGTATGTGAGTTGCCAACACCTAAAGCAACTACACATCCTGGTAGGGAGAGTGATGACTCAGACAGCAGCGATCGAGACAGCAGCGATGGACACAGCAGCGATCGTGACAGCAGCGATGGACGCACCAGCGATCGAGACAGCAGCGATGGACGCAGCAGTGATCGAAAGAGCAAAGGCGACGTTCTTGGTGCTCTGGTAGCTTGCGACGTAAAGATTCCATCATCCTATGAGGAGGCATTGAAGAGTGTTCATGCATTATACTGGAGTGATGCAATGAAACGTGAATATGACGCACTAATGGCCAACCAGACGTGAGAGTTGGCAGACCTGCCTGAAGGACAGCGGGCAGTTGGATGCAAGTGGGTCTACAGCCTGAAGCGCGACAAAAGTGGAAAGATTTAAGGCACGATTGGTGGCAAAAGGTCGCTTCCAGCAGTATAGCATAAATTATGCTGAAACATTCTCACCAGTTTGCAGACTGGAGACTGTGCGATTCATCTTTGCGCTGGCAGCGGAATTAAAACTGTATTTGCATCAAATGGATGTATGCACGGCATACCTCAACAGTGAACTGAGCGATACAGTGTACATGAAGCAACCACAAGGGTACACTGATCGGCTTCAACCAGCTAAGGCTTTGCTGCTGAAGAAGGCGATATATGGATTGAAACAATCAAGAAGGGAATGGAACACAAAACTGAATGATGTCCTGAGTAGTTTGGGCTTTCTGGCCTGCAAGGACGAGCCCTGTCTTTATCAACATATAGGGAAGGATAAGTTATCACTAATTATACCCTGAACCCATTGAAAATGGGAATTCAGGGTATAATGGTTTTGTGAAAATGTATGTAACAGGCAGAAGGAGAAGTCGCAGACCCCATAAAGCATATATATTCTTGATCAGCATAAAAAAATAAGTTGATTGAGCCCTGTCCGTCCGTCCGTCCGTCCGTCCGTATGAACGTCGAGATTTCGGAAACTACAAAAGCTAGAGAGCTGAAATTTCACATGAACATGCGTATGTTAGCTACGCAGTACGAGTTTATTTTGTTTTTTCGATAACTCATCCCATTTCCAAATTATCGATAAAAAATTCGTTTCCATTTTTTATTTGGGCATAACTTCTACACTGTTTCAGCTAGAGACTTCAAGTTTGTTTATTTAGATAGATATTATGGATACGCAGATTACGTAATTTACAGATTTTGGATGCCACGCCCCCTTCGCCCCCAATTTAAAAAAAAAGCATTTCAAATACTAGAGACTTGCAATTTCGCACATAGATAGATTTATATACTCCTAATCTACTCTGAAAATTTGATCAAGATCGTCCATCTAGAAATGGAGTTATGAGCGTCCAAAGTTCAGCCCAACCCACCCCCAAGCCACGGCAGCAACTGCGCAGTTAGCAGAGCGCGCGCATCTAAGTGCGTAAAGAAGAAGAGTATCACTTTTTTGCAGGGTTCAGGGGATCTCGTAGTCGAGCCGTCTCGACTAGAGCCTTCTTACTTGTTTTGGTATATGTTGATGATTTACTTATAGCATGTCAATCCTAAGAGGACCTGGTCAGCATCAAATCGGCTATTTCAAATTCGTTCGAATGTGTCGACAAAGGCGTGCCTGATCTTTTTTTAAGCAAGGAGGTGCAGCGTGAAGATGAGCTTGGGCCTATTATCATAGGCCATTCGCAATATATTGAGGAACTATTGCAAACCCATGGCATGGAAAATTGTAAACCAGTAGCAACTCCGTTGGATGCGGGATTCCAAGTAAACTGTACCGATGGACAGTGTCAAAAGGTTGACCCTGTCAAATATCAATCGATGATTGGTGAGCTGATGTGGCTGGCACTCACGACCAGGCCTGACATTTTGCATTCGGTTGCAAAATTGGCTCAGAGGAACCAAGATCCGCACGCCGAGCATCTGGCTGGCGTAAATCACGTTTTGAGTTATTTGGCAGCGACGCTAAGTTTCAAATTGCACTACACAGGAAGTCATCAGTCACTCACTGGATATGTAGATGCGGATTGGGGTGGTGACCGAACTGATCGGAAGTCGTATACTGGCTATGTATACTTTCTGGCAGGTGGACCAATTTCTTGGCGATCCGAAAAACAACGCAGCGTGGCACTTAGCAGAATACATGGCACTGTCGGCGGCTTGTAAAAAATCGATATTCTTACGCCGCTCAATTATCGAGATTGGTTGTGGTGATGAGTCTACTTCATCTACTCTGTATGGCGATAATCTGAGCGCACAGGAGTTGGCCAGGAATCCAGGTCATCATTCCAGGACCAAGCATGTTGATATAAGATATCATTTTGTACGTCAAATAGTAGACGAGAGTCAAATTAATTTAAAGTATGCTGGTAGAGCGTACACGATTGCAGATATCATGACTAAGAATCATTGTAAGAACAAGCATGTTAAACTTAGAGAAATGTTAAGTTTGAAATGAATCATGTAAAAATTGAATTTTTGTATACATGATCGCATTGAGGAAGGGTGTTGAAAATATCATCTGTAGCAATGCGATATGTATCGATTTTGGCATTTACCATATCTATGTGTAAATATCATCTCTAGGTTAGTCACAAATAAACCATTGTTGTGAAAGCACACGGGCGCGGTTTCATTCTTCATATTTCAATTTAAATATAACTTCCGTGCATACGGATGGAGAAACTTATACTCTCCATCCAACAAACATAGCTAATTGATATTATACATAAACAAGAAAAACACCAAATTTGGCGTTACATTAATATTCGGTTTTTTAGCAAGGTTGTAAAACAAAAAAACTCTGAAAAGCCACAAATGGCACATTTAATGGTTTTTATCGAAAAAAAAAAAAATTGCGCATTATTTACCAAAAAAATTAGCGCAAAACTAAATTCCTTAGCTGAAATACACAATAGACCAAAAAGGACAAAATTCATCGTTGGAGCAGCGAAAACTTGGGCTCCAGGTGCAGTTGGAAGGCAAAGTTTAACTGAAGTTGCTTGAATTCTGAAAAATAAGCTAAATAATAATAAGACATCCTCCGAAGTTTCAGAAATGAGTGAAAGATCGCTTCAATTAAGCAAACTACTCAGCATACAAAACTTACCTTCCGAGGATATATCGAGATTGTAAGGAAAGTAAAAGACAATCCTTGACGAAGTGCTCCAGAATGAAAAGCTGAACTCATTGCCGATTATAGAAAACTCAATTCAGTTTGATAAATTTGGTGTACCAGAAATAACACATGGGTACAATAGCTTAATTGCTATGAAAAATCCATTCTTTTCTGACCGTATGCGGAAATAAAGGATATTATTAACCTCAGACTACTCCAAAGTGGACCTGACCTGGTCGGGTGACATAATATTCCTGGACGATAGCAAATTTAATTTGTTTAGAAGTAATGGTACCAGGGTGTGGTATAAAGTTAATATGAAGCTGGAAAAATATATTTAATGAAAACCGTAAAGCACGGTTTCGTCATGATTTGGGGCTTCATTTCCACCAAGGGAGCAGGAAATTTGGGTTTTATAGATGGCATGACGACCCGAGATTACTATTCAAAACATTTCGAAAGAAAATTTTAAGCAGTTGATTGAAAAAATGGGTATTTTAGACACATTTAAGCTGTACCAGGACAATGATCCCAACTATAAAGCCCGTAAAGTCATGTCCTTTGCTTTGCAATTGCCCAAAACTCTTGGAAACGCTAGTTCAATCCCCAGATCTCAATTCCATAGAGAATTTGTGGATCAAGTTGGACTGACAAGCTCAAAGAATGCCGATATCAACAATATCTACCCTAAAGACACGGCTGCAGGAGGAGCGGGCAAAAATCGGCTCCAAGGACACAACAAAAAATTAACAATGTGTCAAAATTTCTTGAGGACCTTATAGAAAATAATGGATACCATAGTACAACTCGTATTTTGATAGTTGCTTAAGAAAAAAACCGAATGTAACGCCAATTTTGTGTTTTTCTTGTTTATGTATAATTTCTATCAGTTATGTTAAATATAATACCTTAATGTTGGAAAAACTGAATATTAAACTCCCAATGAAACACAGCTTTATACGACTTTCTGAACTTGTATTTCACTTTTTAGTTTAAGCACTTATCGGCAACACCCACAACCACAACTTGCTTGTACAAAATCTGAATTCAAAGAGAGACAAATTATATCAAGTGCGACCTGACTTCATGTTCATTAAAAATACTTAATCTAGTATTTTAGAGAATGTGATTTTTGAAGGAGGAATACGGGTATTCCAACACTTAATGTATACCTCTCTGAAAAGGTAATATTCCAATCTAAAACTTACCATTTACACTTTTTTATTTTAACAAATAGTTTATGTTTTATTTGCGTTTCAAGTTGAAAAAACCAAAAACCGAATATTAATGTTATACTGTATATGCATGCATAGTAAAACTGCTTGCCACGCAGCGTGGCAAGTCGGAAAAGCAGTTTTAGTTTTTTCTTAAATGCACAATTTATATGAGTATGTTTATAAATTAATTGGCAATCAATTGGCAGCAAGCATTTTATAATAAGTATACAAATATAAAAAATATAAAATAATAATTTTTGAAAAAAAAATTTTCTGCGGGATTCGAACCCACGCACCTAAATATAGCTTGCATAGCGCTTACCACCAGCGCCACTGCCCTGATCTGAGCCGCGTTAACTAAAACCAAATAAGGCATTGCTAGAGCGCCTTTTGACAAAACTAAAGTAACGATCGAAAAATTCACAATTCAGTCACAATTCTTAGAATATTCTGATATGCCAACTTTTGTATGCATACATACTCGTATAGTGTGTACATGTGTAAATCTGTATGTATGTATAGGAAAAACGTTTGTTGCTTGCCAGTACGTTTGCTAATTGCCGAAATATTTCGTTAATTAAATGTTTAAATGGGAACAGAGTATTTCGCAGTTACTTAACTTCAACTTTATTACTTGTGTTTAAACATTCTATTTCTAAATTCATTTATTATTTGAGAGCTTAATATAGATGGTGTGTTTAATTTTGTCTCTTGCGTTTTTGTTGGTGTAGAGGCACTTAAGCTGATGTCTTCTTCTTCTATTGTGCGCATTTTCTTTTGGGGTTGCTGCGCAAGATTTTGTTGGGATGGTAATTTAGTTGTTGCGGCGTAGGATGTGTGATTGTGGGAGTCTGTGTCTTTCATTGTATATTTGTAGAGCTTCTTTAATTGTTGTCTTTTCGATTGTAAGTATGGCTTGAATTTCTTTATTTTTAATAAAGATTGGGCATTTGGGGTTGAAGATGCTGTGCAGATGGTTCTGCAGATTGCTTTCTTTGCAGTTTATACGGTTCTCTTTCTTCAGTTTGCTTGTGATCGGTGGTTCCGCAGCTTAGGCACATTTTTTTCGGCTTTAGTTGGGTGTCCAATTCGACCGGAATTGCGGTAAGGAAGTCAATTGTTACAATATATGACACCTTTAGAATAGTTTCGTGTATTGTGTTCAGACACTTCTACATTTGTTGTATTGTCTAGTGCGATGAGTTGTATGAATTTCATGGCTAGTGCCATTGATTGTGTTCTAATTTCGTACGATCCAGTGTTGCCAAATCAGTTTTTCCCGTCAAATCTGGCTTTTTTGAAAGTCCAATTGAGGGAAAAATTCCAAAACAGCGGGAAGCGGGAATTCTGGCTTTTTTTTTTATACCCTGAACCCATTAAAAATGGGAATTCAGCGTAAAATGGTTTTGTGAAAATGTATGTAACAGGCAGAAGGAGACGTCGCAGACCCCACCAAGTATAGATATTCTTAATCAGCAGAAAAAAATAAGTTGATTGAGCCCTATCCGTCCGTCCGTCCGTATAAACGTCGAGATTTCGGAAACTACAAAAGCTAGAGAGCTGAAATTTCACATGAACTCTCGTATGTTAGTTACGCAGTACGAGTTCGAAAAAGCCTTCTTACTTGTTATTAAATATTTTGCTTTTTTCGCATTTATTTTTTTATACTTAGCAATTTAACATATTTTCGAGAATTTATGTACAATGAAGTGTTTTTCATTGTAATTGAATTAAAACCAAATAGTTCAGTATAAACAAAAATACCAGGATGTGTAACTTAACAGCTAAGAATTAAAATACTGGCTGCAAAAAGACTTAAATGATAAGACAAGAATAGATTTGCATATTGCAGTCATTGCGTATGTAGTATAGCTGCCAGTTGATCACATAACCAATTTTAGTGATAGATTGGGGAGTCTTGTGAAAATTCAGAAAACAAAATGGTGAATCATTACTAGAAACGTTTTTTTATACGAAATATACCATTCTGATTGAATCAATTATTTATTTATTTATTTAGATCTACTTTATAATTAAAATCATATACTAGAGGCCACAACAAACGTCTTTGCCGATTTGTCACGCCCCCAGTGGGCATAGGCGCATAATTTTTGGCCAGTTCTTAGAAAGAGCCGAGGCTAACATGACTGCAAAATTTGGTTGCTTATATTTCAAAAATGCGAAAATTACAGGGTATTTTTCGATATTCCACGCCCCCAAAGAGGCTGGAAAATTATTTTTGGGTCATCGATAGAGGAGGACATTAGTAACTCAACCATCCCATTTTGAAGCTTCTAGCTACGCCTCCTGTGGGCGTAGATATATCTACCATATCTTATTGGTCTTGGGTTGTCAACCTGAGTATACATGCAAAATTTTCAAGTCTCTAGTGTCAAAAGTGTTCAATATATAGCACAATTTGAAAAATCGCTATATATTCAGGTCCGATTTGCCACGCCCCCAATGGGCGTAGACATATAACTTTGATCGATCTTCTTAGAATCATTACATTAACTCACATGCAAAATTTCAGCGTTCTTTAACGGTTTAGAAGATACGTTTTTCCTGATTTGCCACGCCCCCAATGGGCGTAGATATATCCGCCATAGCTTTTTGAACTTGGGTTGTCACCGCGAGTATACATTCCAAATTACAACTAGCTCATCATCTAGAATGATTACAGGCCTATGGGCGCAAGAGTTTTCCGATTTGCCACGCCCCAAGTGGGCGGATCGGAAAAATTTGTACACTTTATAATTCGGTAGCATATATGAGTATATGTTTAAAATTTCAAGTCTCTAGCTCTAAAAGCGACGAAAAATGTTGCACAAACCCAATATACTCTTTTTCCCTTTGGGAACAGAGTATAAAAACAACAATAATCCAACACTAGCAACTAAACTAAACTAAAAACACTCCACATTTGCCGAATTAAAAAATAAAAATTTGTGGCTGGGAAATTTTAAATTTCTGTTTGGTAACGCGCAGGTTATCCGTAATGTTTATTCTTATACATATGTTTTTATTTGTGGTGTTCATGTTTGAACATTTCGCCCGGGCCTAATTTTTGTGTTTTTGATAACGCGCAGGCTATCAGATATTTTGTAAATTTGGATTCTAAATTATACAGGATCAGGAAAGGCTATAGCTTTTAATCGTTTCTTTATGTTACATTTTCTTATTGCATATATAATTAATATTATTACAATTATGATGCCTAATATCATAGATGCGTGTCCTGATATATGATGAAAATGAAGCCCGTTTAGCTCTAAATGATTTTCCTTCATATGCTGTATTGCTATTTGTAAATGTTCTATCTCTTTTGTGTGGTTAATTTGTGGGATCTCAACAAATTTTCCTACGTATGAGGTTGCAACTTCTTCGTGCCTCTCTGAGTAATTGTTATTATTATGAGTAGTTACTTTTGCACTTGACATTTGACAGAGTAATGCAAACATTATCATAACCATCAATACGCATAGTCTTGATCCTCCCCTCTCCCAGCTAGTTTGTTTCGTGTTTTATTTGTCTGAGTCTTCATTTTTTACTTTACCCAGTGGGTATATGTTGTTGATAGGTCGTGCAACTGAATTTTCTTGTGATTTTTTTTTTTTTTTTACGACTCTAGCTTTATTATCTTGGCCTTTGTAAACTTCTCTTATTATTCGTAGTGGCCATCTTTCTCTATTTGCCCTTCTTCTTATTTGGGCATCTATTTCTTTTTGCTTCTTTTTGTGTCTATTGCTTCTTTTTGCTTCCTTTTACTTATTTTTGCTTCATTTGTTGCTACTATCGTTGATTTACTTTTAAATGTTGTACAACCTGATACAATCCATCCAAATTTTGTATTCTGCTCGAGTAAACCATCTTTTTTTAACTATTCCATTTTTTAGTACGTGTGCATATAAGTCTGCTCCTATTATTATGTCTACTCGACCTGGTTTATAAAATTGGGGATCAGCTAAACTGTAACTGTGCCATTTAGCTGTATCTACATCTACTTTGTCTACTGGGAGGGGTTTCATTATTTGTGATACTACGATGGCCTCAACCTTGAGTTGATCTTTTTTTGATTCTGTTGATTTTATATCTAGTTTTTCTTTGTATTTAAACCTACAAGTGTTTTTTGCTGATATTCCACTTATTTCTGTCTCATTTCTGATTCAAGGTAAATTCAATAACTGTGCGGCCTCAGATATAATCGTTTTTTGAGACACACTACCTATCAATGCTCTTAAATCAATATAGTTCTCCTTGCCTGTTTTTACTAGGATTATTGCAGTGCCTAATAAGGCCTTTTCATATGTCATTACTGTATTTACCCTGTCTTTATTTATATTTAAATGTAGAATTGTGTGATGATCTCTGTTGAAAAAGCAACAAGTTATGTTACTTTTACACCGATTTGTGTTTGAGTGTTTTAAACACTTTGGACTTTGGACGCTTATAACTCCATTTCTAGATGGACGATCTTCATGAAACTTTCAGAATATATTAAGAGCATCTAAATGTACCTATTTGCCAAATTGCATGGGTTCAGGGTATTAAAAATGTTTTCTGCGGGACTCGAACCCATGCACCTAAATATAGCTTGCATAGGGCTTACCACCAGCGCCACTGCCCTGATCTGAGCTTTGTTAACTAAACCCAAATAAGGCATTGCTAGAGCGCCTTTTACAAAACTAAAGTTATGATCGAAAAATTCACAATTCTTAGAATATTCTGGCATGCAAACTTTTGTATACATATGTACATAGAAAATTGTGTGTGTACATGTGTAAATCTGTATGTATGTATAGGAAAAACGTTTGTTGCTTACCTTGTACGTTTGCTAATTGCCGAAATATTTCGTTAATTAAATGTTTATTTATTTATTTAACAGTTTGAATTAATGTTATATTAAAGCTAACTAAAAGCTAAAGCACTGGCTACTGAGGCCTTCGTCTTGAGGCTTTACATTTTTATTTTTATTTTATTTTATTTTATTTTTATTTTTATATAAGGTTATAGGTGTTGGATTTTTTGTTTATTAAATAAATAAAATGCACCTATGGGAACAAAGTATTTCGCAGTTAGTTGCGCCTAACTGCAACGTTCTTACTTGTTTATTTTTATTTTTTATTTTCAACTTCGTTTGAGAGTTGAGCTTTATTTTTAATTATGTGTATTGACTTATTAATTGTGGATGAGTCCATATCTAAATTTGGAAGTTCTAATATTCGGTTAAATTGTTCCGAAAAAATGTTTCTTTTATTTTCGTATCTCTTGGTTAATAACTCCCAAGCTACAGCAAATTTTAACTCTGGACCCTGTTAATAAGTGAACAACTATGCTCTTTGCTTCTCCTCGTAATGAGGATTTTAAGTAGTTGAATTTTATGGAAGAAGTTAGGTCCTGTCTTTGGTCGATAAGGTCGCTAAATAGCTGAGCGAATGAGTCCCAATCTTTAGCATCACCAAAGAATATTGGGACTTGCGTTCTCGGTAGTCCAGGGAGATTATCTCCCGCTTTTCATGGATAGCGGGTTGAATTGGGGAAATTTTCTTTGCGTCTAATGCGCTGATGGAATTTTGAATATCGAACTCTAGCTCGATTACCCCTTCTTCAAACGATTTGTTTGATTCAAATTTTGGTTGTAGCTCCTGAATTTGTTTTGAAATACTATTCCATAAGAATGCAATCTAATTTTTTCGAATTTCTAAACCCCTACATTTGCTTTTGCAATATCCTCATTAGTTTCTATTAAATATTTCCTTATTTGATCGACTCTGTTTTCGAATTCTGCCTCATCATGAACTGTAACTGTTCCTATTGCCTAATCTCTTCTTTTATCTGTTTTCCGCTACGCAAAATTTCTGATTTTATCTCCTTTATGGGTTTTACCGCTTTCTCTATTACCCCCACTTTTAACAATATTCTCTAGATCATTTTGTATCCTGCCTAGCTCTTCTAGTATGTCGCTGGGTGGCCTTATCTCCTCTGATGAGTCTAATTTCACCAATCTGGACACTAAGTCCGATTGTTTTTTTAAAAGTGCTATAATTTTTTCCGACAGCATCTTGTCTTCTTATCTTATTCGTAACTAAAAACAAAAAAATAATAAAAAAAAAATAAATAAATAAAAAAAAAATAAAATAAACAAAAAAATAAAAATACGACTTATCTTAATATTCTTGTTCCAGTATTTTGAAGGGTGACTGCGTTATTGTTTGGAATCTCGTTGCCTTCTCAATGGTTCCTGCGTCGTTAATTTGCTGCTGTTGTTTTTTTTTTTTCTGTCCGCTTTTTTTCGATTTCCCTAGCATTTAAAAAAAATTTTTGTTTTTTATACCCTGAACCCATTGAAAATGGGAAATCAGGGTATAATGGTTTTGTTAAAAGTATGTAACAGGCAGAAGGAGGCGTGGCAGACCCCATAAAGTATATATTCTTGATCAGGGTGACGAGAAAAGTTGATATAGCCATGTCCCTCTGTCTGTCCGTCCATCTGTCCGTCTGTCCGTATGTTTGAACGCGTCGATTTCCGAAGATACAAAAGCTAGAGAGTTCATTCTTTTTGTGTTAGGTCCGTATATTGCGCGCGCAGTACGAGTTTGTTTTAGAAATTCGATAACTTGTATATTTGCAAAGTTATCGATAAATGAATTTATCGGGGACCAGTTATAAAATTCTAGCTAATTCATCTTTAGAGTTGGAGACCCCAAGTCTTCTGCATATATATAGATACTAATTTAATACAATTTCGGTCATTTTTGTGAGATTTTGGATTCCGGTGCCCAATTTGCCCCCACACCCCCAAATGTGTAAAAAATGCATTTCAAATACTAGAGACATGCTGTTTGGTTTGGCATAAGGATATGAATATCATAATCTTAATCTGAACATATCAATACGATTGTCTATCTAGAATCAGAATTATTAGTCTATAAAGTTTTCTCATCAAAACCCATGTGGCGCAGCAAGCAAGGCAGCGACACAGCAAGACGCATTGCGGGCGCACATACATACATACATATGTATGTATGTATGTATATGTGTGCAAGCGTAGATCAGCGAGTGGCTGCAATCGTACATACATATGTATGTACATATTTGTGCATGTAAAGCTAATTGTAAAAGAGTTATGATTTCTAAAAAAAAACCTAAAATGTTAAATAGAATATGTAGATCACATGCTGAAACTCTCATTACATTCCATTATATATTTTAAAAATTTTAAAACAATTAAAATAACAATGGAAATGCAAGCAACGTTGAGCAATACAAATCAATTTTCGTATGCGTGTGCACATATACACACAAAAAATCTTGGGCCGTTTTCTATGTTGCTATGCGTGTATATTCTAAGAATCACAATTGGTTTTGAATTGCGTTAGAATTGTCTTTGAATTGTATTTGTATTTTTAGCAACTGCTTTAGTGTTTATTTCGTATACATATGGCGAATTTCATTCGTTTTCGCTACTCTGCCGTTTAAGTGGGCCGTGGTGTAGATGGCTAGGCGATGCAATGAATGTTAGGGTGTCGCAGGTTCTAGTCTCGCCTATGCCCTTCATGATTTCTTATTCTTATTTTTAATTTTTTTTTTATTATTTCTTTCTTTATTATTATTTATTCTTTTGTATTTGATACCTTTGAAAGTCAGTTGGTAGTTTAACTAATTGTGAATAAGTGCGTTTTTTTAAATTTCAAATATTTAATAGCATCATTTCTGAAAGTGTTTTTGTTTCAATTATATTGTATACCGTTAAGTCAACAGAAAATAATGAACAAATAACAAAAGCACGTGACATCTGCGGTTTTCCTATATGTATGTACGGACACATGTACATTCAAAAGTAGCCTCGCATGGTCTAAGAATTTAAACTTGATGAAGATGGCGCTTTAGCAGTGAACTTATTTATTATGGCTATTGCAGCTTCGAGTGGCATTGATATATTTCTTTTACAATTATGAAGTGTCTGTGTTAATTAAGGTGATTCGAAGAACGTCTATTTGTTGGGACTATTGTTAATGATATTTAATAATATAAAAATTGTCGAATTTCAACAAATATAAGCGCCATCTATTATTATTTTTTTTGGAAATGCAATGTATATATACATGTACATACATACATGTATGTACATTTTGAACGTTACACGCATACATTCTTATGTATACTTTCTGATTTATCCATATGGGTAATTCTCCAGAAAAGTCAACTTTATGTCACGTTCGACACAGGTTTTTTGTATCTTGAAAACGGATTAAAAGCAATCAAGAGCAATATATTTAACTTTTTGTCAAAATAAAGAAGTTTTTTGCCATTTTCAGCACTAAAATTGATGCATTTTCAAGATAATTACAAAAAACCAAACCACAGTACAGATTATTATTTTATTTTATTAAAATTGGGTTCAGGGTATTATCTAGTCGAGCACTCTCGACTAGAGTTTTCTTACTTGTTTTTTAATCACTTTTTTATATTTTGTTGTCCTTTTTGGACTTATGAAAGTTGTCCGTTCCCTTTTTGGGATACCTTATTAAATACGCACTAACATTTTTCTTTTTGATTTGAGCACTTTTTTTCCCTGATTTGGACTTATTAAAGTTGTCCGTTCCCTTTTTTTTTAGGATACGGACTTAATCGCACTACAAATTTTCTTTTTTTTAATTTGAGCACTATTTTGTATATATACTCTGTCTATTACCTCTGGTGGGGGAGAACAATATAACAACATTTTTGTTGTCTTTTGCTGAGGTTCTTGTAATGACTCACAGCACAAAGACGCTGGTTCCTTCTCTGTGTCCCTTACCACTGGTGGGGGGAACCGACAGAACGCCGAAGGACCAAAATGTTAGATAGAGTGTTAAAATAAAAACTCTTCACATTGCCGAATTCAAAAATTGAACTGTGTATTTCTTAAAATCCTATATATATATATATTTATTTTTATTTTTTTTATTTTTTTTATTTTTTTTATTTATTTATTTATTTATTTATTTATATATTTACCTTAAAAATATCTCCAGGCACTGGAAGGCTACAATTAATTCCATACACACAAGTGCACCGATGTTTGTCAAGTGTTCCTTTTCGATCGCTAATCGTCTCACGTTACATTTTTATTACTTGCAGCGTTTGTCGTTGCAGCTAAGGAATGACATGTTTATTACTTGGCTTCATATAACGCGCAGGTTATTGCCTATTTTTTAATATATTTACTTATGAGGCATGTTCGTACTTGAACAGCCATAGAAAATGATATTTCAATATTATTATTTCAATATTAGAATTCAATGCAGCAATCAAATCACTAACTGGCAAAAGACCTGGCCAAGACAGAATAAACTATGCTATGATAAAGTACATAGACAATAAAACTAAGACCCGCATAATTCATCTTCACAATTTAATCCTTAAAAATTGTATCTCACATCGTACAAGACAAGCATAATTATCCCAATACTTAAACCATCCTCACCAAAATCCTAATTAAACTCTTACCGAGCAATTTCATTAAACCCCTGCTTATCTAAAGTCCTTGATAAAATGGTTGCAAAAAGGCTGTGGCGGCTTGTCAACAACAGCAAACTTATACACAACAGCCAAGTCGGCTTCAAAAAAGGCAAATCTACTATAGATAGTCTATATTCAGTATCACTTCAACATCTCCGGAAATAAGACGTGCTGCATCAAAACCTCACTATGCAAACGTAAAAGCAAAAGCTTTTCAGCAATCGCGCAACAAGCAAATATTAAATATAAAAGCAAACAAAACAAAACAATAAATTAAAAACAATCACAGTTACTATCAAAAACAACAACCATTCACGAACCACCGGACAAACGCAAAATCTACAACTCAGAATTGAACGAACCAAAATACATAGTGATAAAACGAAATGACAACGAATCATTCAAAAAGGTATCACCTTTCGTAATTAAAAAAAACAAAAGCTCAAGCTTGCGGAGGGGAAGTGGAATCTTGAAAAAAAAAAAAAAACAAGAGACGGCTCCCTTCTCATTAAAACGAAAACCAAATCACAAGCTTGGAAATGAATGAAACTCAATAAAATGACAGACATGGATATCACCACAACAGAACACCTAGTGTTTTGTGTACATGTGTAATTTACTGCAACGAACTAAGAAACATAAGCGAAACTGAAATACAAGAGGAAAACGTAAGTGAAGTGCGCAAAATTCTAAAAAGGCAAGCAAACAGCATAAACAACGATAAGAGTACACTGGCAGAAACCGAACTGATAATAATGACATTTGAAACGCATAAATTACCTGAAACTATAAAAATTTGCTATGAAACCGTACGTGTGAGACCATACCATGCCACTTCCACTGCGATGCAAGAACTGCCTTCGCTTTGGACACCCTACAGCTATATGCAAGAGCCCAGAAATATGCAACATTTGCTCGGAAACTAAACATACAACGATAATGAACTCTGCAAAAATACTCAGAGCTGCATAAACTGCAAGAATAACTCACAAATAGACAATCACCATAGCCCACTCGACCGCAAATACCTCACGTTCCTGAAGTAACAAGAACTAACAGCAATAAAAACAACCGAAAAATCGATCACAAAACTGCCTAGAACATTTACAACTATAGACACAATCAACAGCTGAAACACACTTACGCTAAAGCACCACATACAACAGTGGGGCCACCTAATTCAAATTTTAGTAGCCATTGCCCACTACAGGCTACACGCCGCGGTAGTCGGAGCAGGTATGGAGGCCATGATGGAGGATGAGCTGCAAGCTTTCGCGCGCCGCTCTTCGCTACAGCGGTCACCGCAGCAACAATTGAGGGCGTTGCCGCAGCCGGTAGCACCGAGTCAGTCCCCAGTGGCTGTTTGCCAGGCACCGAAGTCCTTAAAGGAAGCGTTAGCTCAAATAGGAGTTACCTTGGAGGGCTTGTCTGCTTTATTTGGTGGTCAGCGGCATATAAATGCCCTAATGAGAGAGGAGTTGACCAAACTGGTCAATCTTCACAAGGCGGCCGAAAAGTTCTGCGACCGCACAGTTAAAAACTGCGAGGTGCAGACCACGCCGCCCAAGAAAGCAGTGGAGAAAGTCCATAAAGCGAGCATTAGTGCTCAAAAGAGTAGCAATACGCCCAAACGGCCAAGGGAAGTAGCCGCCGAAGTGAGGAAAACTCCTTCAAAAAAGTCGAGGCCCAACAGAAGCGTAACGGTAGAATCAATAGCAATAGGTGCGGCAGTTAGGAATGCAAATCAAGCAGATCCACAGACTAGCAAGAGTAGCTGGACGGTCGTCAAGGGTCGCAAGCCCATACAAAAGCGGCCCAGAACTGACGCAATTGCGATCTCTGGCGTAGGCGGGTGCAGCTATGCGGACATGCTTCGCGTAGTTAAGAGCGACCCAAATTTAAAACATCTGAGTGGCGATGTTCAAGGGATTAGAAAGACAGCTAAGGGGGACCTCCTGTTGCAACTAAGCAGGAAGCCGGAGCATAGTGCAGATGCTCTTCACGAGGCTGTAGGCAAGGCATTGGGCGACAGAGCGGTAGTTAAAACACTTACCGAAACGGCACACATTGAGATTCGTGATCTTGATGAACTAGCGAGCAAAGAGGAGATAATAGAGGCAATTAGGGTGGAGTTGAAAGATAGCTCACTCCCCATTACGGTCATTAAATCGCTTCGGTCAGCTTACGGGGGACAGCAAAGAGCTACAGTTGCTCTCCCAGTTGGGAAAGCCAAAACTCTGCTCGAGTTGTCCAAAATTAGGATAGGATGGGTAATATGCCGTATCCGAGCCGTGGACCAGCCTAAACGCTGCTTCAAGTGTCTCGACTACGGTCATATAGCCGCTAACTGCACTAGCGACTGTGACCTGAAGGGTGCCTGTTTCAGGTGTGGCGAGATGGGTCATAGTGCAAAAGCATGCACCAAGCCGCCCAAATGTAGCCTCTGCGTCCGTAAAGGCGAAAAGCAGACGGATCATTCAGCAGGCAGCTTCAAGTGCCCATCCTACCGTGAAGCTGCGCGTAAAATGAAATGTTAAGGTTTCTTCAACTTAACTTAAATCATTGTATAGCTGCGCAAGATCTACTAGAGCAGACTGTAAGAGAAAAATTTATAGATGTAGCCTTTCTCAGTGAACCTCATCACTGTAAGACCAGCTGTCCCAGAACGTGGGCAACAGACAGTACTGGCAAAGCAGCGCTATGGGCATGTGGCGGTTCAACGAATGTGCTTTCAGATGTTAAGCCATTCAATGGATTCGTACGCGGCCGATACGGTAGCTTATGGCTATACAGTTGCTACCTGGCCCCCAGCACGCAGCTCAGCGATTTCACAGCGACGCTCGATGAGCTTGCCGTGGATGCTAGGGGTCGGAAGGCCATTATAGCAGGCGACTTCAATTCATGGGCGTTAGAATGGGGTAGCCACACAACTAATGCCAGAGGCCGTATCCTTCTGGAGATCTTCGCGACATTAGATGTTGCACTGCTCAATACTGGCCAAGAGTACACCTTCAGTAGGGCTGGATACGGATCGGTAATTGACATTACTTTTGTCACTTCATCCCTTTTTCGGGAAGCAACATGGAGTCTTTGCGATAGCTATACGGGCAGCGATCACACGGCACTTCTGTTCACAATAGGGGAGCCACTTGCCAGGGCGCCAAACTTGTGGAGAGAATCGTATCAGCTGGATACTTTCAATCCCTTGGCCTTTTCAGTGGCCATTCAGTCGCTGGGCACATCTGGCAATGCTGAGGCCAGAGCATGCCAAATGGTAGCCCAAATTCAGAGTGCCTGCAGTAGTAGTATGCTACGCCGCAAGCGGTTCATGCGACAACAAACGCCTATGTATTGGTGGAATGCACAAATAGGTGACATTCGACGCAAATGCATCCAGGCGAGAAGAAGCTACCAACGCGCCCGTGGTAGGACCACATATGTAGAAAAGCAAATAGCATACCAGGCGGCTAGAAGACAGCTGAAGAAGGCCATTCGGGCAAGCAAAAGAGAGTGCTTCTTAGAATTGTGCGACTCAGCCGAATATGACCCTTGGGGGAGGGCATATAAGATAGTGGTTAAAAGACTATACGCAGGTAATCAGGTGCAGCCTATGGATCGTTTGGAGCTTAAATCGATTGTGGAAACACTCTTTCCAGAAAGACTAAGCTCCATTCATGCCCCTGAGACCATGTCTGCCATTCGTATCAGCTGGATACTTTCAATCCCTTGGCCTTTTCAGTGGCCATTCAGTCGCTGGGCACATCTGGCAATGCTGAGGCCAGAGCATGCCAAATGGTAGCCCAAATTCAGAGTGCCTGCAGTAGTAGTATGCTACGCCGCAAGCGGTTCATGCGACAACAAACGCCTATGTATTGGTGGAATGCACAAATAGGTGACATTCGACGCAAATGCATCCAGGCGAGAAGAAGCTACCAACGCGCCCGTGGTAGGACCACATATGTAGAAAAGCAAATAGCATACCATGCGGCTAGAAGACAGCTGAAGAAGGCCATTCGGGCAAGCAAAAGAGAGTGCTTCTTAGAATTGTGCGACTCAGCCGAATATGACCCTTGGGGGAGGGCATATAAGATAGTGGTTAAAAGACTATACGCAGGTAATCAGGTGCAGCCTATGGATCGTTTGGAGCTTAAATCGATTGTGGAAACACTCTTTCCAGAAAGACTAAGCTCCATTCATGCCCCTGAGACCATGTCTGCCGAGCAGGGCTCAACGAGCACTCAGATTGACTTAGTTACGGACGAGGAGATATTAGTAGCTCTCAGAGGTCTTAGACTTAACTCAGCCCCAGGGCCAGACGGGATCCCAAATCGTGCGCTAAAGCTAGCCCTCGCCTTGCACCCAAGCGCGTTCGCGGAATTATACAACGAATGTATAATTCATGAGACGTTCCCCGCAATATGGAAAATTCAGAACTTGGTATTGCTACCTAAGGCTGGCAAACCACCGGATGAGCCATCCTCATATAGACCTATCTGTCTCTTAGACACCATGGGAAAGGTGTTTGAGAAACTGATTTGCTCTAGGCTGGAGAGTGCCATTGATAGCGCCGGAGGCCTTTCACCTAACCAATTTGGTTTTCGGAAGGCCCGTTCAACAGCAGATGCGCTTGATAAAGTTGTCGGCCTGGCAGCTTCCGCCATCCAAGGTACCAGATGGAAGCACGGGACGAAGCACTACTGCATCATTGCGACTCTTGATGTGAAGAATGCCTTCAACACAGCTAGTTGGGATATGATACTGGATGCGATGTCACAATATAATATCCCTAAATATCTAAAAGAAATAGTGAGGAGCTACTTCAGAGGAAGAACACTAATATACAATACGAGTGAGGGTCCCCAAACTCATATAGTGTCAGCTGGAGTCCCCCAAGGTTCAGTGCTGGGGCCTCTCCTATGGAATATGATGTACGACGGCGTACTACGCTTGGAACTACCAGCAGGTGCGCACACCATTGGCTTTGCTGATGATGTAGCAGTCGTCACCATAGGAAAGGAGCTTAAAGATACTGAGGATATGTGCAGCGCAAGTATCAATCGCATACGAAGCTGGTTGTCTGGAGCTGGACTAGAGCTAGCGGCGCACAAAACGGAAGTCGTCCTAGTCAGCAGTCGCAAGAGAGTGTAAACTGCCAATATAAAGATCGGCAACGTTACCATCGCATCTAAGAGGGCGATAAAGTATCTTGGCGTCATGATAGACACGAGATTAACTTTCCGCGAGCACTTAGAATATGTGCATAAAAAAGCAGCTGATTCTTGTAGAGCTCTCTCAAGAATTATGCTCAACACGCGGGGACCAAGGCAACAACGACGTCTCCTCCTAATGAGCGTCACTAGGTCCATCATTCTCTATGCTGCACCGATATGGTCAAGTGCGATGGCAACGCCGAGCTACAGCCGAGGCATTTGCGCCATCTACAGATTGAGCGCAATCAGAGTAAGCTGCGCTTTCAGGACAGTTTCCGATGACGAAGCGCTCGTCATTGCCGGAATGGTACCACTGGAGGACTTGGTTGCCGAGGCCGTGGAGCGGAACACACATGAGCCCGTACGACGCAACGCTATCAGGGCAAACAGCATTGCACGATGGCAAAGAAGGTGGAACCGCTCAACAAAAGGGCGATGGACCCACACGCTCATCCCGGAGCTTGATCCTTGGCTTAAACCGTAAACACGGTGAGGTTAATTTTTATCTCTCGCAGATTCTCACGGGACATGGATGCTTTCGGAGCTATCTGAAGCGCTTTGGCCACGACGAAACTGACGAATGCCCATGGTGCGGACTAGGTCTGGTAGAAGATGCCAAACACGTTCTGTTTGAGTGTGGACGCTTCCAGGAGGAGAGGCGTTGCCTAGAAGAGGCAGTTGGCCGTTCCATTGGAACGGACAATATCGTCAACATCATGCTGGAATCGGAGGCAGCTTGGAATCTAACAAGCACCTTCGCAGCCACGGTCATGACGGAGCTCCGCAGAGTTGAGCGGATAAGAAGACGAGGCGCCCCAGCCTAAGATAGTGCAAAGCGCTTGCGAAGCAATGCTTTACGGCCGTCCCGCAAGCATATTGCGCTATCACTAGTCGCTATCTCTAGTCGCCTCAGCTAAATAGATTAATGTAATAATATATAATTTTGTTAATAAACGAATACAAAAAAAAAAAAAAAAACCACATACAACAACAACTCACACACCAACACACACATCACCCAAGACCCAACACACACACACACACACACACAAAGCAGTACACAAATGCTACACATCACAACACTATGAAGATCTAAAAGTATATATATATATATATATATCATATCGATATATCATAAAGATAAATCTAACCCCTTAGCTACTAATTTTAAGCTCTCTAAAACAAAAACAATAATAAAACTCCCAAGCAAAAAACAACTAAAACAAAAACAAGAAAAAAGAAACAAATCTAACAAAACAAATAATCAACCTAATACTGTGTAGAAATAGAGGATCAATTAATATAGAATTTTCCCGTTTACGGTCGCCATGTAGCAATAGAAGTTCACTTCATTTGATGCTTCAGTTCAGAGCAACTGTTGTTATCGCTCTGAACACTTTATTCATTCTGATCAAACTTAAGACTAGAAATTAAGACTAAAGCTTGCAAGTTGCAAAAGTAGCTGGCGTTAATGGCATTGTTGCCAGTAGCGGCAAAGCTTAAGAGTGGCCTGATACTGCCGTCAGAAAGCTGCAGCATCGCCTGATGCTGCCGTTGCATTATGTTTAAAGCTCCAGCAGGGTGTTTTTCGTAAGCTATGTAGCTTATATATAATCAACGAAAACTTCGTCGTTGAGGTAGAGCGTGTTGTGCACATATATGTGCACATAACATCTCCCTCCTTTTGAAAAATAACGTAATTATATGAAGTTATTTTTAAATTATGATTACATTTTGTCTCTTTTTTTTTCAAAGCAAAACAATTTTTTTTTTTTCAACTTTTGAATAACTTTAACCTATTCTTATTTACTTTCTGTGGTTTCTGTTTTCCTACGTCTATTACTATATTGTTCCTATCTTCTAGTGATGTAAATTTGAATGAAAACATCGATATCGATGTCCATCTATGTGTTTAAAATCAAACATCGATGTTGGGCTGATACATCGGATTGAAAATTTGATGCATCGATGTATGACCGATGTTTTCAAACATTTCCGTTTGACAATAAAACGAATATTTAATGTTTTTTAAACTGCTTTCATAGCGTTATTATAATACAAATCCCAAACACATAATGGATCGCTTTCGAATGCGGTTAACTGCATTCGAAGATAAGCACTTATTTCTAAATGCATGTCCACATTTGGAGTATGACGTTGAGCAAGCTCATAATGGTGGTCCCAAAAAGATATGGAGCTCACGGTAGTCTGTGGTATGATTTAATAAGGATTTAATTTTCATAAGTGCGTTGGCACATGCCGAAGGATCACTAAAATTTAAAAGTTTGCTGTTCACTGATCACAAAATGGCAATATTATGTTATTATGAAGTTAAAACATTGATGTTTTACAAAATATCGATGCATTGCTCAACATCGGTATCAGCGAAAACATCAGAAAATCAGTAAAAAAAAACATCGATGCTCGATGCATCAATGATTTTTTACATCACTACTATCTTCTATTTTTATTACTTCATAGTGATTATCTAGTTTATGGCCTGATTCATTTTAGTAATACTAACTTCCCTATTTCTAATTTTAAATCATTAATATGTTTATCATATTCTATTTCACGTTTTTCTTTTTCTATTTTTTATCACTTGTATTCCTCTTTTATATGCTATCTGTAATTTAAATTTAAACTCTTTTGCGTACTCATCTAAGTTGTATATTGGATCTATTTTATTTAAAGTATTAAATTTTATGAATTGTCTTGGTAATCTACCGTAAACTAATTCATACGGACAGTAATCATGTACCGTTGATGGGGTAGTATTAAAACAATATGTGAAGTAATTCAACCATTCGTCCCAGTCATCTTTCTCAATTGAAATATTTTATCGAATGTATTCGTTGAATGTTCGATGACTTCTTTCTACTGTTCCTAAAATCTAGTGGTGGTGTTCTGTTGATAATCTATTACTGATACTCATATATTTGCACAAGTCATTTATAAGTGAAAGAGATTGTTATACTCAGTACCCCCCATGTCTGTTATGAACGTCTTCATAGGACCGTACTTTAGTATAAACGATTCAAATATTGCTTTGGCTATTGTTTTTGCGCTTTTATTTTTTACTGGTATTGCTACTAGATAATTTATCGCATATTTATAGTTATTACATACTCATTGGCATTCTCTGTTCTAAGTAATGGTGGTATCAATTAACAAGTAAGAAAGCTGTAGTCGAGACTGCTCGACTACGAAATCCCCTGAGCCCTTCTTCGAACGAATCATATTCCAAGAATTGATGAGAAAACTTTGATGATTAATAATTCTGTTTCTATACGGACAATTGATATCTTCAGATTATGATTATGATATTCACATCTATATGCTAAACCAAACTGCATGTCTCTAGTATTTGAAATGCATTTTTTTTCACATTTGGTGTGGGGGCGAATTGGGCACCGGAATCCAAAATCTGACAAAAATGACCGAAATTGTATTAAATTAGTATCTATATATATGCAGAAGACTTGGGGTCTCCAACTCTAAAGATGAATTAGCTAGAATTTTATAACTGGTGGTTATCGAATTTCTGAAACAAACTCGTACTGCGCGTGCAATATACGGACCTAACACAAAAAGAATGAACTCTCTAGCTTTTGTATCTTCGGAAATCGACGCGTTCAAACATACGGACAGACGGACGGACAGACGGAGAGACGGACGGACGGACGGACGGACGGACGGACGGACAGACGGACATGGCTATATCAACTTTTCTCGTCACCCTGATCAAGAATATATATACTTTATGGGGTCTGCCACGCCTCCTTCTGCCTGTTACATACATTTAACAAAACCATTATACCCTGAATTCCCATTTTCAATGGGCTCAGGGTATAAAAAAGTGTCAAAAGCTGTGTTTGAGGTGTTTGTTATGATCATTGCACTATGGGTAAAAAGCCCGATTTTTTGGCATAAATTGTCCCTGAAGAGATAGAAGCTTGAAATTTTGCACACATATTAGTATGAGTTTTTTAGAATTTCGAATTTTTTTTTTCCAAAATTGAACCACGCCCACATCCCCTCCCCCTTCATTCACTTACTTTTTTCTACGTTTTTTGGGCATAACTTCTACACCGTTTTAGCTAAAGACTTAAATTTTATATATTTAGATAGATATTATGGTAACGCAGATTTTGTAATTTTTAGATTTTGGATGCCACGCCCCCTCCGCCCCCAATTTGAAAAAAACGCATTTCAAGTACTAGAGACTTGTAATTTGACACATAGGCACATTTAGTTACTCTTAATCTACTCTGAAAATTTCATGAAGATCTTCCTTCTAGAAATGAAGTTATCAGCGTCCAAAGTTCAGCCCAAAGTATAGTCCAACCCACCCCTAAGCCACGGCTGCAGCAGCCCGGTTAGCAGAGCGCGTGGTCATACGTTCGTAAAGAAGAAGAGTATTTTTTTGGTAAATTAATTTAAGTTGATCTTTAGATATGTTGTCTTTGCTTATTTTGTTTGACCATATAATCTTTTATTGCCCTATATTGTCGCTTGTTGCTGTTCCACAATCCAAGCAGCACGGAATTGCTGAACTCATGTGCAACTGCAACATGTCGATTATTTTGTAAAGGGGCAAAAATGGGCAAGATGTCTTTTTAATATTGGATTTAGCAAACATTAGTACACAATTTGTCATTTCAACATTTCAAATGCATTCGACAGGTCACAAGTTATGTCTAACGAAACGCACATGTAAATATTAGTTTTGATCTAAAAATACACACAGCAACACATTGCAAAATTGAACAATAAATCACAGAACTACAAAATAAATTGCAAAGATCTTATTCAACATACCTTCTTGAACTTTTTCCATAACAAAACTTTTTTCACTACTTCAAACTGAAAAGATTTATTCACTTTGAAAGTTGAGAATGATTTCCCGCGCTTTTTTCGATTTTACATGCAAGCCTGCATCAGCTGACTTTGACGAAGCTCAAAACATAAACAGCAGTCTTGAAAATTTTATAAAAATTATTTTTACATCTACTGGGGTATTATAAATGAGAAAAGCAAAACAGTTGGCGGATACTGAAAAAAAAAAAATTGGATTTATGCCAAAAAATCGGGCTTTTTACCCATAGTGCATTGGTGCCTTCGTATGTGTTGTGGTCTCAGCTATTTGGAAGTCTGAACACGTTTTTACATAGTTTTTAATTGTTTGAGTCATTTTCGGACAATAGTATAGTTTCTTTATTTTTAAAAGCGTACGCGTAATCCCTGTACGGCCTCCTTCTATTGGGTCATTATGATATTTTAACAGGATTGCATTAATTTGACTTTACGTCGCTATTGCTAACGACTTCGTAGACATTAGGCTCATATATTTTTTTCATGCTTTTTTGTTTTTTCATCTGCGCAGATAATTTCCTGTATTTTAGATGAGTAGTAAAAAAAAAAAAAAAAAAAAAAAAAACAAGTAAGGACGTTGCAACTGCAAGGCGCAACTAACTGCGAAATACTTTGTTCCCATACGTGCATCTTATTTCTTTAATAAACATTTAATTAACGAAATATTTCGGCAGTTAGAAAACGTATGTACATGGCAAGTATCAACCGTTTTTCCTATACATACCTATGTACATACATACAGATTTACACATGTACACACTATACGAGTATACACACAATTTATATTCTAAATATTCTAAAAATTGTGACTGAATTGTGAATTTTTCGATCGTTACTTTAGTTTTTTCAGAGAGATGTTGATTGCCAATTAATTTATAAACATACGCATATGAATTGTGCATTTAAGCAAAAACTAAAACTGCTTTATGCTTTCCGATTTGCCACGCTGTGTGGCAAGCAGTTTTTCTATGCATGCATATGTTTTTTTTTTTTTTTTTTTTTTTTTGTATTCGTTTATTAACAAAAAAAAAAAAACAAAATTATATATAATACTAGATTATTTAAATGAGGCGACTAAAGATAGCGCAAGATGCTTGCGAGATGGCCGTAAAGCATTGCTTCGCAAGCGCTTTGCACTATCTTAGGCTGTGACACCCCGACTTCTTATCCGCTCAACTCTGCGGAGCTCCGTCATAATTGTGGCCGCGAAGGTGCTTGTAAGATTCCAAGCTGCCTCCGATTCCAGCATGGCGTTGACTATATTGTCCGCTCTAATAGAGCGGCCCACAGCCTCTTCCAGACAACGCCTCTCCTCCTGGAAGCGTCCGCACTCAAATAAGACGTGTTTGGCATCTTCCACCAGTCCTCGTCCACACCAGGAGCATTCGTCCGTGTCCTCGTGGCCAAAGCGCTTCAAGTAGCTCCGGAAGCATCCATGTCCCGAGAGAATCTGCGTAAGATAAAAATTAACCTCACCGTGCTTGCGGTTTATTCATGGTGCAAGCTCAGGGATGAGCGTGTGCGTCCAGCGCCCTTTTGTTGAGGTATTCCATCGTCTTTGCCATCGCGCAATGCTGTCCGCCGTGATAGCGTCGCGCCGTATAGGCTCGTGCGTGTTCCGCACCACGGCTTCGGCGACCAATTCCTTTAGTGGCACCATACCGGCAATAACAAGTGCCGCGTCATCGGAGACTGTCCTAAAGGCGCAGCTGACTCTGATTGCGCTCAGTCTGTAGGTGGCACAAATGCCTCGGCTATAGCTCGGCGTTGCCATCGCACTTGACCATATTGGTGCAGCATAGAAGATGACGGACCTAATGACGCTCGTTAGGAGGAGACGTCGTTGTTGCCTTGGTCCCCGCGTGTTGAACATAATTCTTGAGAGAGCTCTACAAGAATCAGCTGCTTTTTTATGCACATATTCTAAGTGCTCGCGGAAAGTTAATCTCGTATCTATCATGACGCCAAGATACTTTATCGCCCTCTTAGATGCGATGGTAACGCTGCCGATCTTTATATTGGCAGTTTACACTCTCTTGCGACTGCTGACTAGGACGACTTCCGTTTTGTGCGCCGCTAGCTCTAGTCCAGCTCCAGACAGCCAGCTTCGTATGCGATTGATACTTGCGCTGCACATATCTTCAGTATCTTTAAGCTCCTTTCCTATGGTGACGACTGCTACATCATCGGCAAAGCCAATGGTGTGCGCACCGGTAGTTCCAAGCGCAGTACGCCGTCGTACATAATATTCCATAGGAGAGGCCCCAGCACTGAACCTTGGGGGACTCCAGCTGACACTATATGAGTTTGGGGGGACCCTCACCCGTATTGTATATTAGTGTTCGTCCTCTGAAGTAGCTCCTCACTATCTCTTTTAGATATTTAGGGATATTATATTGTAACATCGCATCCAGTATCATATCCCAACTAGCTGTGTTGAATCATTCTTCACATCAAGAGTCGCAATGATGCAGTAGTGCTTCGTCCCGTCCCACCTGGTGCCTTGGATGGCGGAAGCTGCCAGGCTGACAACTTTATCAAGCGCATCTGCTGTTGAACGGGCCTTCCGGAAACCAAATTGGTTAGGTGAAAGGCCTCCGGCGCTATTAATAGCACTATCCAGCCTAGAGCAAATCAGTTTCTCGAACACCTTTCCTATGGTGTCTAAGAGACAGATTGGTCTGTATGAAGATGGCTCATCCGGTGGTTTGCCAGCCTTAGGTAGCAATACCAAGTTCTGGATTTTCCAGATTGCGGGGAACGTCTCATGAATTATACATTCGTTGTATAATTCCGCGAACGCGATTGGGTGCAAGGCGAGGGCTAGCTTTAGCGCACGATTTGGGATCCCGTCTGGCCCTGGGGCTGAGTTAAGTCTAAGAGCTCTGAGAGCTACTAATATCTCCTCGTCCGTAATTAAGTCAATGTGTGTGCTCGTTGAGCCCTGCTCGGCAGACATGGTCTCAGGGGCATGAATGAAGCTTAGTCTTTCTGGAAAGAGTGTTTCCACAATTGATTTAAGCTCCAAACGATCCATAGGCTGCATATGATTACCTGCGTATAGTCTTTTAACCACTATCTTATATGCCCTGCCCCAAGGGTCATATTCGGCTGAGTCGCACAATTCTAAGAAGCATTCTCTTTTGCTTGCCCGAATGGCCTTCTTTAACTGTCTTCTAGCCGCCTGGTATGCTATTTGCTTTTCTACATATGTTGTCCTACCACGGGCGCGTTGGTAGCTTCTTCTCGCCTGGATGCATTTGCGTCGAATGTCACCTATTTGTGCATTTCACCAATACATAGACGCTTGCGCTTCAGCGACTGAATGGCCACTGAAAAGGCCAAGGGATTGAAAGTATCCAGCTGATACGATTCTCTCCACAAGTTTGGCGCCCTGGCAAGTGGCTCCCCTATTGTGAACAGAAGTGCCGTATGATCGCTGCCCGTATAACTATCGCAATGACTCCATGTTGCTTCCCGAAAAAGGGATGAAGTGACAAAAGTAATGTCAATTACAGATCCGAATCCAGCCCTACTGAAGGTGTACTCTTGGCCAGTATTGAGCAGTGCAACATCTAATGTCGCGAAGATCTCCAGAAGGATACGGCCTCTGGTATTAGTTGTGTGGCTACCCCATTCTAGCGCCCATGAATTGAAGTCGCCTGCTATAATGGCCTTCCGACCCCTAGCATCCACGGCAAGCTCATCGAGCGTCGCTGTGAAATCGCTAAGCTGCGTGCTGGGGGCCAGGTAGCAACTGTATAGCCATAAGTACGAATCCATTGAATGGCTTAACATCTGAAAGCACATTCGTTGAACCGCCACATGTTGCCCACGTTCTGGGACAGCTGGTCTTACAGTGATGAGGTTCACTGAGAAAGGCTACGTCTATAAATTTTTCTCTTACAGTCTGCTCTAGTAGATCTTGAGCAGCTATACAAAGATTTAAGTTAAGCTGAAGAAGCCTTAACATTTCATTTTACGCGCAGCTTCACGGTAGGATGGGCACTTGAAGCTGCCTGCTGAATGGTCCGTCTGCTTTTCGCCTTTACGGATGCAGAGGCTATATTTGGGCATACTTTTGCACTGTGACCCATCTCGCCACACCTGAAACAGGCACCCTTCAGGTCACAGTCGCTAGCGCAGTTAGCGGCTATATGACCGTAATCGAGGCACTTGAAGCAGCGTGTAGGCTGGTCCACGGCTCGGATACGGCATACTACCCATCCTATCCTAATTTTGGACAGCTCGAGCAGAGTTTTGGCTTTCCCATGCATGCATATATGTATGTATGTATGTATGTGTACACAGATGTTTGTATGTGTATGCACATTCAAGTGTGTATACATATTGCAAGAATTGCGATTGTATTGTTTTGTTTTGTCACAAGCTGCTGATCAGCTGATCAGCTGTGAATTTATTTAGGTTTAGCTAACGATTACATGTTATTTTCAAAAGACCTGGGTTCGAATCCCGCTGGAAACTTTTTATTTATTAATCGAAAACTTATAAATTTTATTTTTAAAATTCATTAATATTATTATATTTATCTTAAAATGTTTTTTGCCATCTTAGCAATTGCTACTAAGCTATTATATGCATGAATTATGCAGTTGGCCACAACAAACTTCTTTGCCGATTTGCCACGCCCCCAGACGCATAATGGCTAGTTCTTAGAAAGGGCCGGGGCTAACATGCCTGCAAACTTTGGTTGCTTACATTCAAAAAATGCGAAAATTACAGGGTATTTTTGATATGCCACGCCCCTAAAGAGGCTGAAAAATTATTTTTGGGTCATCGATAGAGGAGGACATTAGTAACTGAACTGTCACCCCGAGTATACATTCCAGCTCATCATCTAGTATGATAACTTGACTATGGGCGGAAGAGTTTTCCTATTGCCACGCCCTTAGTGGGCGGATCGGGAAAATGTTTACACTTTATAATTCGGGAGCATATATGAGTATATGTTTAAAATTTCTAGTCTCTAGCTCTAATAGCGCCGAAAAATATTGCGTTCATACGGACAGACGGACAGACAGCAAGACGGACATTGCACAAACCCAATATACTTTTTTCCCTTTGGGAACAAAGTATAAAAAAATATATATATATATATATATATATATATATATAAATATATATATATATATATATATTATATATATATATATATATATATATATATATATATATATATAAATATATATAAAAATGAGACCGACGTTATAGTTATTAAAATAAATATATATCTTTATTTATTAATAGCTAATAACGGAGTACAATTGTGTGGTCTTAAATCTGAATTGAAACTGAACTGCTGATTGGAAATTTGTTCGTCTTATATAGCTAGAAATGTATATCTAAAGTGGCGTGATCTTAGTTGAGTGAGTGGCCTGATCGCTCCTGATTGGTCACTCTTCAATATGCTGAATATGCAGTTCCCACGAGAAGGGCTTGATGCGTTGGAGTGCGACTTGTTTATGTTATATGAATAGCCGATGAGACGATTTGTTGCTAGGGCGATTTGTTTCTAAGTGGACGCTGGAGCGATTTGTTTCTAAGTGGACGCTGGGGCGATTTGTTTATGTTAAGTAATGAAGGGGTCGTGGCTTTTTTGGTTTAAGTGTTGGTGGGTGCTTATGGATATATTACTTCCCCATCCTAAAGAGATTAGCCTGTCCTCAGGCGGAAAATGTAGGGTACAGTTGTGGTAAGGTTTCTAGTTGTACATGAATTTCGGGGAGTGGTTGATCTTCTGGTTTTGAATTACTTAGTTTCCTGCTTTCATGCTTTATAATAATTGACTTAACTTTAATGATTACAAATAGTATTAGACTTATAATAGTAATTATGAAAGTTGTAGTTGTAATAGTATTGAATGTCTTATTATACCTTGTATTTTCTAAAATTATTTGTTTTGTTTGTAGTAATGATATTGGTTCTATTTTTGTTACATTGTTTGTTACATAGATAGTTTGTGTGTAATCGGATAATGTGTTTGTGATAGAAATATTATTAATTTGAACGTTACAATCGTATATTTTAATTATATTGTTGCCTTGAATATGGATATTATTTTTGTTACAATTTTGAATGATTTCTGTCTTGGGATAATTCCAAGTTACAATAATATTCGGTTCTATATAATTAATTTGGTGTGTTTTAAATGTTTTTGTGTATTTGCATTCTGCTGCTATTTGTGTTATTATGCTGTTTATACATTCATTTGTTTCTTGTTTCTTTGTGGTTTTTACGTATGCTGTATTATTTAGTATATTGTTGAAGAATGATCTCGAACAAAACTCATCATCATTATTATCTTTGTAGAAATAAGTATTTGACCTAACTGTAAAATCAGTCGTCGGCTGTTCAAGGTTTTTTTAACGGAATAAGAAAACGAATGTTCTGGATTGTGTACATACATAACATACATATACATACAGAAAAGCAAGCGTAAAAGCATACGAAAGGAGACATCCAGAACATTCTATATGTAAGAGAAGTAGCATAGGAAGAAGACATCTAGAACATTCAATATGTAAGAGAAGAAAGTATAAAAGCATGCTGAATATCGAATCATTGTATCATTGTATCATTTGTGTTGTGC
The DNA here is from genome assembly GCA_030914345.1 of Drosophila koepferae. Classification (NCBI taxonomy): domain Eukaryota; kingdom Metazoa; phylum Arthropoda; class Insecta; order Diptera; family Drosophilidae; genus Drosophila; species Drosophila koepferae. Next base: position 99,915 of record JAUESR010000105.1, read on the forward strand.
AAGATCAGTTATGAAAGTGTCGGCTCAGTGAAGTTGAAGAAGTCGCGTTGTGTACTTGCTACTTATAATTTAATTTTGATTTCATTGAATAAACTTATGTGCACCTACATTTACAAAACTGTGTTTTGATTTATTTCTAAAAGGAAAAACCTCAACAGGTTATGGGCCCAGACGGTGCTAAAAGTGTAATGTAGTGTGAAATCGAGTTCAAGTACAAAAGTGAATTAGTGGCAAATAAGTAAAAAAATAAAGACAGTAAAATGGAGCCGGTAAATATGAAAATCGAACGATTACGCGACAAAGACAATTGGCATTTGTGGTGTTTTATGATTCGCACGTTATTGGAAGAAGACAATGATGTTCTTGCCGTTTGTGAAGGTATTCTGACGTGTCCGACACAGGAGTCTGCAACATACGAAAGAGACTCGAAAAGGTTCTTGAAAGCTAATAGACTGCAAGAAAAATAATTATTCATTCTATCGAGAGAAGACCGATGGAATTAATTGTGAGCTGCAAAACAGCTAGAGAAATGTGGGTAAAATTAAATTCAGTGTATGATATGAAATCAGAAGAAAATTTATCAGCTATTCAGAAACAGTTTTTTGATTTCAAATGGATTGAAAATGAAAGTGTGGACTATAACATTTCAAAGTTAGAAGTTTTGTGGAGCAAGATGAAAAATCTTGGAAGTGCTGTGCCTGAGACAATGTTAATGTCGCGAATCCTATCGTCTTTGCCTCAAAGGTTCAACTATTTTCATAGTGCGTGGGATTCGGTCGAGGACAGTAAAAGAACATTGAATAATTTGACGACTCGTTTAATGACAGAAGAAGTAAGGTCAAAAGGACAAGAAGTGGTATCCGAAGAGTCAATAGCGTTAGTTGCAGGCAACAGGGAAGATAAAAGTGATCAGCAAACTATGAAGTGTTATAATTGTGGTATGATTGGACATCTAAAGAAAGACTGCTACAGGTGTTATATATGTAAAAAGAAAGGCCACAAGAGCAGCAACTGTTACCAAAGGAGAAGTGCTGAAAAAGATCAAGGAGAATCAGGCGAATTCTCAAGGAAAGTATTGATTGCAAGCAGGGACTGCAGAGAAAATGACGAGCGGGTGATCGACTAAGGAGCTTCTGATCACATGTTAAGGCGTCGAGGCTGGTATTCTGCACATAAAGAATTGGATTCCCTGAAGACAGGCGTAGGTGGTGCTAAAATTATCAAAGCGTACGGAAAGGCAAATCTCAACATGGGTGGCGGAGATTTGAATTTGAAAAAATCATGGCATACGCACACGATGAAGAATAGGGATGCGCTCACTGCAAAGACGCCCAGTAGCGGTGGTAGTATTGCAACGATGATTGTGAATAGTCATCATCTGGAGGAGCTGCAGAAAGAGCTGGTGGAGTATCGGGAATTGGCAAACAATCGGTCACAGGAGATTGATAAGCTGCATGCTACGCATCGTGAAACACTCAAGGAAGTCGAGAAGCTTAAAATGGATATCTGTCAGCTACGTGCGTCGGTCATCGCGGATACGACAGAGTATAAGTGTTTGCAATTGCAGTTCATGGAGATCAAGACGATGCTGGATGAGACGCGTAACCAGTTGCAGATGTGCAAGAATCAGCATCTGAGCGAGATCAAGGCAAGGCGTAAAATTCAAGATGCGACTGCAATTTGTGAGGCGGCTGTGTATGAAAAGGAGCGCGTTTGGAAAGCGGTACAAGTAAAACAAGAGGAGCAACGCAAGCTGGATGATCTGTACAGAGAGATCAATGAGGAGCGGGATCGTGAAGAACTGCAGCGCGAGTATCAGTTAGTGTGCCACGATCCGCAGCAATGCCAAATGGAAGTTGAATCGTTAAAGCAGACAATACTGGATGAGCGCGAGGAAATGCAGCGGCTGCTTGTTGAACAAGATGAAAAGCAGAAGCAAATAGTGCACAAGTGCTGGAGTGAGACGGCGCTGGAACAGGCAACGAAACGCAACATAAAGAAAAAGAAGAGCAAAAAGGGCGACGATAGCGATGATAGCAACGAGGATCTGGACATAAAGCTGGCTAAACGGATGGAAAACCTGAAAGGAAGCGATGTGGGAAAAGCGAAACCACAATCGGGTGCAGAAGACGAAGCTGGTAGCTCGGAGGACGAGAAAAAAAACTCCGTGGCAGCAGATGACACCAATAGGCAACTGGAGGCCAGTTGCAGCACCTTGGAAGCTGAGAAGGTCGACGATAAAGAAGCTGCTGAGAAAGCTGAGGATAAAACAGAAAAGGCGGAAGAAGAATCCATGATACTACTGGATGAAGACAGCAGAGAAGAAGTGGATAAGCCAACAGAGGAGACGAAAGCTAAAGCCGAAAGCAAAATGGAAGTAGATGTAAAGCTGGACGCAGTCAAGACAGAAAAAGTGATAAAGAGACGCCGAAAGGGAGGCAGAGGAAATGGATACTGACGAAACTGCAGAATCAGAAAAAGCAGCAGTAGCAATAGCAGTGATGATAGCCATAGCAGCGAGGAGGAGGAAGAAGGCTTGCCTTTGAAGCAGTGGAAAGCATGATAGAAGGCGCCGCAAAAGCGTTGAAGAGCAAAGAAGAGGAAAGCAGGGGTAGATTTGGCAAACGTGTAGTAGTAGCGAGGATGAGACGAAATCAAAGAAGATCAAGGCGAACGGAGACAGACGTAAGCGAAGTGCTTAAAAGAAGAAGGGCAGAAGGGAAGGCGACAGTCACTTAAAATGAATGAACGAAGCCGAGGAAGGAGAGAAGGGGATGCCGTGCCTGAAGCATGAATATATGAATGATAGAAAATGTAAAAGGAGAGCAGCGAGAGAAATTAGGAATTAGAGTAAAGAATAAAAAGTTATAGAGATGTTGAGTTTTAGGGAGGGTGTTGAAGAATGATCTCGAACAAAACTCATCATCATTATTATCTTTGTAGAAATAAGCATTTGACCTAACTGTAAAATCAGTCGTCGGCTGTTCAAGGTTTTTTTAACGGAATAAGAAAACGAATGTTCTGGATTGTGTACATACATGACATACATATACATACAGAAAAGCAAGCGTAAAAGCATACGAAAGGAGACATCCAGAACATTCTATATGTAAGAGAAGTAGCATAGGAAGAATACATCTAGAACATTCAATATGTAAGAGAAGGAAGTATAAAAGCATGCTGAATATCGAATCATTGTATCATTGTATCATTTGTGTTGTGCAAGATCAGTTATGAAAGTGTCGGCTCAGTGAAGTTGAAGAAGTCGCGTTGTGTACTTGCTACTTATAATTTAATTTTGATTTTATTGAATAAACTTATGTGCACCTACATTTACAAAAACTGCGCTTTGATTTATTTCAAAAAGGAAAACCCTCAACATATATAATAAGTCTCATGAGTGTTTTCTATTAGGGTATTATTTAATTCGTCCGGATAAGGCAATATTTTATATAGTGGAGTTTTACTTATTAGTTTCGGTACGTGTGAGATTATAAATATTTCATTTGTGTCTGACTTGAACCAAGTGGAGGTTTTGATGTTTAGAATTTTTTCGGAATTTATATTTAACATGTGTTGATGTTGTAAAAGTTTGGGATTGAAAATTCCTAATCTAGTTAGTTGCATACCTAATTCAATGTTGAATATGAGGTAATCAATTCTTTTGTCTGTTTCTTGTGAGATGCTTAGATTATTAAGTGATTCTATGTTTTTGTTTACTGCGTTTATCAAATAGCTTAGGTCATTGTTTTGTGTCAAAGTGTTGATTTTCTGTTCTAATTCTTCTTTGTCATTTTGGTCTAAAGTGCCAAAAAGATATTTGTTTACTGTACCTATTGCGTTAAATAAACCTCGTTTGTTTCTTTTAATGATTTGTATTCCATTCATTTGGCTATTTAGTTTTTCTATCAAATATTCTATGTGGGTAATGTTTTTGAATGGTTCTGTTTGCTTTAGTAAATTGTTGTATGTAATTTGTATTTTTGTTAAGTTAATCGTTAGGTAATGATAATCATAGTCAGATGGTATGTCCATTGTTCCTGTTTTGAAAATTAGGTAACCATTCGGTGCTTTTATTGGGTTGATTTCGATGCTTTGGTTAATAGTAGGGGATGCCATTGATAAGAGTAAGAGTAATGACATGGTGATTTCTGAAATTAAGTTTCATATTTGCTTGCATTAAATTTCTTTTCCCTCTTGAATTTAGTTTTATAGTGTGTAGTTTTCCTACCTCTATTAGTTTCTACGTAATGTTTTTCGTCAGTTTGTGTTATTTGGCCTGTTTTCTTAAATGGTGTGGTTGTTTTAGTTTTAACTAGTGGGGCGTGTTTATAGTCTGTATTAATTTCAAAATCGATTCGGTTTTTATTGAGATTTTGGATTTGATTTATTTTGTTCGTCTGTGTGTCGTATTCAGGTGTACCTGCGTATATAAATATGTCTGCTGGGGTTCTATTTGTTGTCAAGTGTTTTGTCTTATGATTGTAAATGTATAAGATGGTTTCGAATTTTGTCTGTTTGTTCTCTATGTCCGATTCTGTATTAATGATTCTTAGTTTTTCATTAATCGTCCGATGGAATCTCTCTATATCTGATATACTATTCTTGCTAGTAGTGATTTCAATTTTTACTTTTTCGGATTGTAGCCAAGCTTGGAGAGCTGCGCATATAAATGCTGAATCTTTGTCCGCTTTGATTTCGATGGGTTTTCCCATGTCATTGAAAATTTTTATGATTGCTCTTTTGGTTTCGAGCCAATCACGACTGTTGACTTCTACTAGGTTTCCGAATTTTGAATATATGTCTATGCAAGATAGGAATTATTTATTGTCAACTAAATAAAAGTCCATGACGTATTTGTCTCTGGGGTTGTACACTTCTGGAGTGATTTCGAAAGTTAGTTTTGTGTTTCTGTTTTCAGATTCGGATAAATTACATATTTCACATTCGTTAATGATGTTTTGAATTAGATTTTGGTGGTCTGGGAAATAAAATTTTTCTCTAAACCAATTTGTAGTTTTTGTAATACCTGGGTGAAGTAATTTTTTATGATTTGAGAGGATTATTTCTTTAAATTCTGCGAAAGTGAAGATATCTTGAAGTTTTGTTAAAGTTTTTAATGTTTTTGTTTTACTATCGGGATTTATAATTTCGGCATAAGCTTTTTGGAATATTTGGAAATCCGAAAGGTTATGGAAATATAAAGCGTTATTCTTTAAACATAGGTATTTTTTAATCATGTCTTTGGCAAATGTGTCAGTCATTTCTGTGTATGTTATTTTTATTTTTGTTTTGTGGAAATAGTGTACGATGTCTATTTGTTCCTTGTCGCTTTTTATGAATTCAATTTGTCTATTATATAAATTCAGAGGTCTTTCTGAAATTGGTATTAAGTTTTGATTGTCTTCCTGAGCACTATGAATGGTTGCTCGGGAGCTACTGATTTCTTCTCCTAAGAGATTTTCTTCTAGTTTAATTCTAGAAAGGGCATCTGCTACGTAGTTTTCTTTTCCTGGTAAATATTTAATACTATAGTCGTATTCGTTTAACTTAATCTTCCATCTTTGTAACTTCATATTTGGTTCCTTTATATTGTGTAACCATACTAGTGGTTTGTGATCGCTAAGGATTTGAAATTTTCGACCGAAGAGGTATGGCCTGAAATATTTGGTAGCCCATACGATAGCTAATAGTTCCTTCTCTATTGCTGAATAATTAAGTTCGTGATCATTTAGGGTTCTACTTGCGAAACATATTGGTTTGTGGTCCTGTGAGAGGACTGCTCCTATAGCTACATTACTTGCGTCTGTAGTTATAGAGAAAGTTTTATTGAAATCTGGGTAAATTAATATTGGGTCATTTGTTATATGTACTTTCATTTTATTGAAGGCTGATATGAAATCTGGGTTGGTTATATCAATTTTTGAATCTTTTTTATACCCTGAACCCATTGAAAATGGGAATTCAGGGTTTAATAGTTTTGTAAAAAATGTATGTAACAGGCAGAAGGAGAAGTCGCAGACCCCATAAAGTATATATATTCTTGATCAGCATCGAAAAATAAGTTGATCTAGCCCTGTCCGTCTGTCCGTCCGTCCGTCCGTCCGTCCGTCCGTCCGTCCGTCCGTCTGTATGAACGTCGAGATTTCGGAAACTACAAAAGCTAGAGAGTTGAAATTTTTACATGAATACTCGTATGTTAGCTACGCAGTACGAGTTTGTTTTGTTTTTTCGATAACTCATCACATTTCCAAATTATCGATAAAAAATCGAAAATTCGTTTACATTTTTTTGGTTTTTTGGGCGTAACTTCTACACCGTTTTAGTTAGAGACTATAAATTAATATTTGAAATTGATATTATGAATACGCAGATTATGTATTTTTCAGATTTTGGATGCCACGCCCCCTTCGCCCTCAATTTGAAAAAAACGCATTTCAAATACTAGAGACTTGCAATTTGGCAAATAGGTACATTTAGATGCTCTTAATATATTCCGAAAGTTTCCTGAAGATCGTCCTTCTAGAAATGGAGTTATAAGCGTCCAAAGTTCAGCCCAGCCCACCCCCAAGCCACGGCAGCAACTGCGCGGTTAGCAGAGCGCGCGCTCATAAGTGCGTAAAGAAGAAGAGTATCACTTTTTTGCAGGGTTCAGGGGATCTCGTAGTCGAGCCGTCTCGACTACAGCCTTCTTACTTGTTTTAATCCTAGAGTCAATGGTTTTGCTATTTTGACAAAATTTGGGATAAATTTGCGATAAAATCCGCAAAGGCCTAAGAAAGATTTGATTTCTTTAGGTGTCTTAGGAATTGGAAAATTTATTATAGCTGCTACTTTATCGGGGTTAGGTTTGATTCCTTCTGTAGTTATTATATGTCCTAGGAATTGTGTCTCTCTTTTTAGAAATTCACATTTATCTAATTGTAATTTTAGATTGGCTTTGCGTAACCTGTCAAATACCTTTTTTATGGAAGTTAAGTGTTCATCTAGTGAGGTTGAGAATATGATTATGTCGTCGAGGTAGACTAAGCAGTCTTTGAAAATTAAATCTTCTAAAAGGTTATTCATGCATCTTTGAAAGGTTGCAGGGGCATTTTCAAGTCCGAAAGGCATCCGAGTGAATTCGTAATGTCCTTGTTTTGTTGAGAATGCAGTTTTTGCGATTGATTGAGGGTCCATTTGGATTTGATGGAAGCCCTTTGCTAGATCGATAGTTGTAAAGTATTGGCATTTGCCTAATTTATCAAGGATTTCGTCCATTATAGGTATTGGGTATTTATCGTCTATTGTGACTTCATTAAGTCCACGATAGTCGATAACTAAGCGGTATTTTTTTCTTTGGAAGCGTCCTCTTTTTTAGGTACGATCCATATGGGTGAACAATAGGGTGAGTTAGATTTTCTAATTATTCCCTGTTCTAACATTTCGTTAATTTGTTTGTTGACTTCTTGGTCAAGAATTTGAGGATGTCTGTAAGGGTATTTATAGATGGGGTCCTCATGTTTGGTTATTATTTTATGTTTGATGGTACTAGTAAAGGTCAAATTTTCACCCTTTCTGTACTGGATGTCACTATAGTCGTGAAGTATTTTCTTTAATTTATTTGTTTCTTCTGGATTTAAATTCGTCTGTATTCGTTTCTTTCTTCGATATTATTGTTTATTTCGTACGAAAATAAGTCGTTTGAAATTTCATTATTATATTGGACTTTGAACGTGTAATTCCCTATAGTTATGTTGTCTTTTGCATAATTGATAATGGCTTTGGATTCCGAGAGGTAATTTCTTCCTAATAATATGTCATAAGTAGGAGAAAAGTTGTGGCAATAAAATTTTTGTATACTAGGACAGAGTTTGCTGCTTGCGAATGAAACGCTTTTATTGAGCTCTATTATTCCTTTAATGGTTTGGACTTTAAGATGTTCTTTAGTTTCTGGAAAACTGAAAAAGTTTTTATTGATGAGATTTATGGAAGAGCCTGTATCTATTATGCATTTTAAAGGGGTATTATTTAGGATGAGTCTGATGTAGGGGTTTGTTCTGTTAGTGTTGCTTGGTCCGAGGCAGATTGATGAAAATTTTCTGACCAGTCCATTTTAGTCTGTCCACTGTTACTTTCTCTAGTCCTTTTAGTAGGTTGATTAGGGAATGGATTTTGTGGTTGAGTAGTCTGTTGATAGTTTAGAGGATTCTGTTGTATTCCCTGATTTAGTTTGTTACTGAATTCGGTATAGAGTTGTTGGCTAGTGGAATTGTTCTGTTCTGCTGAATTATTATGTTTGTAATTTGTTTGATTTTGGGTTTGTTTGGAATTAATTGGGTACTTGGGTTTGTCAGTGAATTTGTTTTCATATAAACCTTCCCTCTGAGCTACTTGTTTCAAGTTAGACACTGTTGAAATATCGAATTTTGCTAAAGTCATGTATAGTCTGTCTGGTAGTTTCCTAGTTTGGTAGTTTTCCTTACAATGTAGTATTGGCAGCATTGCCTTCTAATGTTAGCTTATTTACTATTATAAATGACTTATGTTCTAGTTCTTCAATGAACTTACGAAGACTTCCGTTGAAATTGGTGTTGTACAAACGTCTTAGGAGTTCCTCGCATGGTGTGTGGGTTTTGAATTCGGTGATCAGAGCTTCTCGTAGATTATTCCAGCCTCCAGGTTGAGTAAGTTGAGGAGGGTGAGGGCCTGGTTGAGATGCGTCTCGGATAGTTCCAGAGTCATGATGAGAATTGTTGTTGTGTAGTTTAGCACTTGTTTGAGAGTTTTTTGGTAGGTAGCTCACTGTTTCGATACACTTAATCGGCACGAACTTATGAGTGTGTTATTGTTCCTTTGATCGTATCACTTAATTGGATTGATCTTTAGGTTTGGTTAATTCACTTTTAACTTGCACTTAGTTGGCATTTGAACGTGATTGGAAGATCGTTCTTTTTCGATTTTATCACTAAATTGGATTTATCGTTTATATTAGAACCGATCTAGTATGTTAGCACACGCGAGGTCACGTGGTACTTTTGCGGATCGAAATGATGATCTTATTTTTCACCAAGTCGATCCTACCGGCTGCGCCAAAAATGAGACCGACGTTATAGTTATTAAAAAAAATATATATCTTTATTTATTAATAGCTAATAACGGAGTACAATTGTGTGGTCATAAATCTGAATTGAAACTGAACTGCTGATTGGAAATTTGTTCGTCTTATATAGCTAGAAATGTATATCTAAAGTGGCGTGATCTTAGTTGAGTGAGTGGCCTGATCGCTCCTGATTGGTCACTCTTCAATATGCTGAATATGCAGTTCCCACGAGAAGGGCTTGATGCGTTGGAGTGCGACTTGTTTATGTTATATGAATAGCCGATGAGACGATTTGTTGCTAGGGCGATTTGTTTCTAAGTGGACGCTGGAGCGATTTGTTTCTAAGTGGACGCTGGGGCGATTTGTTTATGAGTGATTGCTAGGGCGATTTGTTTATGTTAAATAATGAAGGGGTCGTGGCTTTTTGGTTTAAGTGTTGGTGGGTGCTTATGGATATATTACTATATATATATAAAAATTTTCACAATACACGTGATTAATTTAATGCTTCCAAACGAACTGTTAGGAAACGAATAACTTTAATCTCAAATACCCAATTTCACAGTACCGATTTTACGTAAGCGTCATAGTGAACTAAGCGTTTGAAAAAACATAATGAAATTAACTGAACAGAGTGTTATGAGCTGAATTTGTGGGTTCTACAGCTTCATTGTGAAATCATTTCATTCGCAAGATTGTGGAGAATCAGCTCAGCGTTTGCAGGAGGAAGAAAGTAGATGATTCACACAATCTCTACTTATCGGACGAGCTGGTGAGCTATACCAACAGCTAACGACTTCTTGGTATTTACGTTGCATGAAATAATCTCGACTTGAGATTAAGCTTTCTCTATTCTCAGGAGGAATTGTGCTATCAAAATGTCCTAAAAACTCCTCGATTAGTTGGAGGATATTAGAAACCATTTTTTTTTTTTTTTTGTTTTTTTTTTTTTGTATTCCTTGTAGCTACTGAACTCGAAGTACTGAACCGTTAAGCGGGTTGTATTCAATTAAATGGTCATATATAAGAATACAATCGGCTTCAGTATTTGGGCGACTCGTAGTGGTTAATAAGTTGATAGAAATGCGTACATCAATGAGACCACTTTTATCGCTTTCTTGCTGATGTGATAAGTGAATAACAACAATTGGAGCTTTATCAATTAATTCTTTGGGAGTCAAGAGCGGTTAAGGTTCTTTCATGTAGTAGCTCTATTGAAATTTTGCGTACATTTCATACAGTACGGCACAGCGAGCGCGATCATAATTTAGATTTAAGTTATCATATGGATAAGTCTCAGAGTTTAAATGTACTTTTAAATTTGTTAAATCATTTGATATTATTTTACCCTCTGAAAAAAATGCAATTAGTGCGAAGCGTGGGCGTTCTTTATTGGATGCCAGCTTCACATTCCAAGTGTGCTGTGCTCCATTAATGAGTGCTGGATTCATATAGCAGTTCCAGCTACGGAATGCTATTGGCAGAGAGCTACCGCTCTTAATAATATTAAATATTTTTTGTTTCAGCTGATCACACAATGTTATATGTGGCATTTTCCATCTTGAAAATATTCATTTTATAAAGGATTGCACCGATTTTGCTCTCATCATATTTTTATTTATAAGCAAAATTAGCTCGTGCAAATCCTAATAGCAATTTAAGTGGTATGGCGAAATTTAAATACCCCTTTTCATTGTGTTGTGATAGTTTGTAATTCTCTTGATTAAACCACCCAGCATTTTGAAGCATATTACTCTCATGCTTATTTAAAGAGACGTAGTTCTTTAGTGTGGAAGTCACGCCAACGAAGCGTGTGCGATCAACTTAACCTCCATTAAGCTCATCAAATAAATATGCCATACAATTATTTTTGAGCTCCCCCGTACTTACTACCTTATTATCACTCAGACTGATTGAGTCCTCAGTCATAAGAAAGCTCTCGTGAGGTAATACATAAAGATCTTGATTTTGAGTTGTAACTCGCACTTCATCATTAGGATTAAAGAATTGACGGTATGGTGCATAAGTGTGATGTTGTTTGCTAATTATACTATCATCAGCGTAAGGTTTTTCTCGAACATTTAAGATATTGCTCTCCATTATCACTTCCGAAGTCTAAACCCCAAAGATTTTAAAAACACTTTATTTGCAGCTGTAAGCGCCCTCCTAGATGATGATAATGAACTGCTCACTGCGACGCTGCTAATTGGTTTGCTTTCTAATATTGACCTCCAGGGGTTTTTGTTGTAAATTATCATTTTCGCACCCTCAGAGGCATGCGAAGTGTAACGACCTCTCCACGCAAGCATCGTCCTGATCAATTATTTCAACTCTTAATGTGTGTATCTCTCGAGTGTTTACGGGTAAATAAATTAGGTTATGGGGTATTTCATCCATTTTATAGCCAGTTGGAACGTTGAGAGCGAATTCATGAAGCGTATGCGAAGAGCTATTGTTTACATACGAACCCCAATAATGTTGCACTCCAAGCGGATAGCATTAACCTTTAAAATTTTCACCGGATGAATTGAGGTGTGATGTGTAGCCAAGCATTCGAGCAATCGAACGTTCTTTGTTAAAGTATACTGGTAGCAGACTACTGTAAATGTCAACTTGCAGTGTATTATTATTACTTTCAATTAGTAGTTTTTCAGTAGGTGGTAAATAGCCCCTCTCGAGTATTTCATCATATATATAGTCACTAATATCATCGAGTTTATATGAGCCAACTGGTATTTCAATCACATAATCACCAATATGAAATAAATTATTTTTTTCATCAACATTTGGTATCGAGTTATACATATGAAAGTCCACTAAAGAACATTCATATCCATCATTTAATTCTATGGGTGGGAAATAATCAGCCGTTAAGACTGAAGAGTTGCCATTTAAACTTAATGTTGTTGACATTTCGAATGATTATTGAATATTAAATAAATCATTTATCTAAAGCATGGTTTTATACTATGCTCACTAAATGACAATAGATGTATCGAAGCCTACTCTATATCGTCCATTGTCTAGATTATCATCCTTGCTTATGGTGAGGAATCCGTACTTTTTCTTCCAACACATTTGACATATTTCTTTGAAAGCATCAAAACTTATGTCGGCAGCCACATGATCCTGGTAAATATGCCTCATATTCAATTCATCTTGTTAAAATACTAAAATTAGATTTGCATTATCACGCACTAGGTGTTTGGGGATGTGAGTATAGCTTTGACATAAGTAAAACAAGTAATAAAGCTGTAGTCGAGACTGCTCGACTACGAAATCCCCTGAGCCCTTTGTAACGAGTTACATATAGGGCAGACAGTCGGATGAGAGTGTTGTTTTCTCGTGTGCAGGGCACGCGCTGGATCCGGCTCAGGATAGTCGGGAAGAGGGAGGGGTAAAAAAAGGGAACTGCAACTCCAGGTGCTGCCACACATTATTTATTAAAAAAAAAATCGCGTGCCTACTTTCGATGGTCACTGGTCGTATTAGATAGCAGAAGGAAAGATAGAAAGAAAGAAACAAACAAATGCACAAGCAAACATAGTTGCCAAGCTGGGTATTGGCCCTAGATATTTTCGGCGACCGATATTGCCCATCCCTACCATGATCGCTAGCTACCAGACATGCATTTTTTTAGCGATCCCATTCCAGCTTGAGGAACTAAGAAACTTCTACCCAGTTGCGTCGCATGGCCCCAAAAAGATTAGACTTAGCAAAGATTCATTTTAGATTAAAAGTTTAATACAAATAGAAATAATATTTCGATACATTGTTTTTGGGTTGCGAATGAAAGTAAAGGGAAGTGAAACAATAGAATAGTGAGCTTTTAACTATGCTGTCAGCTGTTTTGTAGAATAAGCCAGCAAATAAATGATAGACTTGGGATACTAGAATAAGAAAATAGAATGATAGTAAAGAAGAAAAGATTAGAGCATTATTCCACTAACCATACAACACATAGACTGGACAACTGGAACAAGTTAATGTGCACACTTATTTTTTGACATTAGAACCCCCTCAACTTCGTATTTGCTCGGGTTTTTACTTTTAGGGTCGGGAGAAAAAAATTTCTGATGGCAAAATCATTCCGCTTCGAGCGCTCGACGGTGATGGTCGATTTTCAAAAAAGGCCTGACATGTGCCGCTCTTTCCCTTGCTCTCTTTCTCTTTCTGCTCTCTCTCCTCACAAAAAAATATGTATTCTGGCACAAACAGCAAGCAGCTCACAAAAAATTTTAATTTCTTCTCGACGCGATCCCATTGATTCCCTTCTGAGCGAAGGGTATACCGAATTCTTAAACGGCTTTGCCATGCTCATGCAAAATGTTAGCGTTTTCATGATTATTTGTGGAAAGGGTATGAAAGTGTTGATGTGCATAACGAATATTATTTCCCTATGACCATACACACACATATTTACACTTCCTCGCTATATGTGTAAGCATTTATGTGCTTGTGTGCGATAGATATTCTTGCTGCCTGTAGCACTATTAGAACCCCCAGCAGTTGATGTTCGTTCGGTTGGGTAGTGATGTGAGCTTGCATACACACACACATTTACACTTCCTCGCTATATGTGTAGGCATTTATGTGCCTGTGTGCGATATTCTTGCTGCCTGTAGTACTACTATTAGAACCCCAGCAGTTGATGTTCGTTCGTTTGGGTAGCTGATGTGAACTTGCAAACGCACACACATGCACATACACATTTACACTTCCTTGCTATATGTGTAGGCTTTATGTGCCTGTGTGCGATACACTTGCTGCATGTAGCAATTCTATTTTCCCAGCGATTGCTATGGGTAGCTGATGTGAGCCTTTGAATTTGAATGAATGCTCTGCCTGGGGCATTTACATGTTTCGTGCATGGGTCTCGAATATTGGGCGTGTGACTACCTCAACTTTGAATCAAGTAAACGATTTTGGGATTTTGGTCAAATCAGGTACTAAATATTAAAGAACAAATGATAACTTATCAACAGGTAATAAAAAATAATTGACCATTAATAATTTAATTAATTCAAAGTTGAGGTAGGCACATGCAAAATATTCGAGACCCATTCGCGTCGAGAAGAAATTAAAATTTTTGTGAGCTGCTTGCTGTTTGTGCCAGCATACATATATTTTTGTGAGAAGAGAGCAGAGAGTAAAAAGCATAGGGCAGAAAGAGAAAGAGAGCAAGGGAAAGAGCGGCACATGTCATGCCTTTTTTGAAAATCGACCATCACCGTCGAGCGCTCGAAGCGGAATGATTTTGCCATCAGAAATTTTTTTCTCCCGACCCTAAAAGTAAAAACCCGAGCAAATACGAAGTTGAGGGGGTTCTAATGTCAAAAAATAAGTGTGCACATTAACTTGTTCCAGTTGTCCAGTCTATGTGTTGAATGGTTAGTGATTATTCTTTAGCGTAGCAAAACAAACGCTGATACACAAAATAAGAAGTGAGGCAACTTAAATTTAAAATTGAGCACTTACGGCATTATCCCGCGATGAAAGCGCTTCCATTTGGGTTTGGCTAAGCTGCTAGGGAGAATTATGCTCCATAAAATTAAAATAAATAAAATAAAAATATTGCAAAAATTCAAATATAGAAAAGGAGATGCTAATTAAGGGGAAATATTCATATGGAGTAAATAGGAGGAGAATATATAATATTTTAAAATATATAAACTATAAATTATTTTTATGCTTAAGTTAGATTTGTCTTCTTCTTCTTTTTCTTTTTCTTCTTATTTATTTATTTATTTTTTTTTTTTTTTCAAATAACAAAATTTTATGTTGCAATTAAGTAGAGTGTCGTTATAAGCGAATCATCCAACGATGTCATTTGGAAGCACAAGTTTTCTTCTGAGACTGTGTGGAGCGGTGGCGTGGCCGAAAAAAAATATTTGCTTCTCGCAAAGGCTGCTTGGCTTAGGTGAGGTGATTTGCCAATTTTGCAGCGCAAGTTCAGCGGCCTTAAGTGCCTGCCGATGTAAGCGTAGCGCATTTGCTGCTAGCACAAAAAGAAATTAAAATAAGGCTGGGTGCCAAACCTGCAAAGAGGTTTGTGCGAAAATATTTAATTTATTCACTAGAGGTTTTTTCTCTTATTTCTTTTCGTTACCAATCGAAATTAATGCTTTATGACTCACCAACGATCGATTTGGCACTTGCACTAATAAATTTAAATAAAAGGAAAGAAATTCTTCTTTTTCTATTTTTTTGTAATATTACACAAATGAATTTGCAAAGTATACTTGGCACAGTAAAAATTTCGGTCTTGCCGGTTTGCGAGTCAAATTAGAAAAAGAAAGTATGGCCGATGCTGGAGCGGCAAGCCAGCGCTTGGGAACAGATATAACTTCCGAGCGAAAGTGACACTTACTCCTGTTATCTTATGGTCTCCTTTTGTTTGCCCTGGATAACAGCTGTTTTAAACGGCTCACTGCTCTGCTGAGTGCATGCTTTTAGGCTATTCAAAATATTTAAATTTATAAACATATATTAAAAAAATGCTTGACTTTAGCTAGTCCAGCGCCACTACAAAACCCCCCTACCGACTGTTATTGTTTTAGATCTTTTGCATGGTATTTACCAATTAAACGACCTTGCAAAAAATGCAGTTGCTTAATTGGAGTGACTCCGGCGACATTAATCTCATGTGAAAATAGAGGTGATCGACTTAACTGGGGTTTAGCAAAAGACGGAAACAAATTATCGCGTTTTAACAGTAATTGGTGCTGAGTGGCTGTGCGTGGTTTTAGGTTCTGATCCCCTAGGGGGGACATATTATGAATATTGGGTACCACCTCCAATGGAAGAAGATTAAATTGAGTCCAAAAATCTATCCCCAAATATAAATCCTGAGACAACGAGGGTACTATATAAAATGTTAACATTTTAGCTTCATTTCTAAATTTAATTTCGGTAGTAATTTTGCCAATAATATTGCGCCTTCCCATCCGCCGTTCGTACAGCCGAACTTAGTGGCTTAAATTCAACATTGGAATTAAGAACGTGATTAGAAAAGTTACCACCTATACAGCTTATGGAAGCGCCAGTGTCCATAAGACCAGTAGTACTCTTTCCTAGCAAATTAACATCTGCATACGGCCTAATGTCTTGAGCGTTTGCTATCACGGCTAACATTAATTGCGTTTGCTCTACTTCACACTGTTTTCCTTCTGAGAGGCGTGGACATATTTGAGTACTAGAAGCTGAATATATTTAGGTGTGTATTGTTACTGAAGGAGACTTATCTAGTGGTGAGGTCGTAATTGGGTGGGTTGTAGGATCAGCTGATCGAAAGCCTATTACGTGTTGGTTGATTTCGACTTCATTTGTTTGCGTGCACTGGTCGACGGTGCACGAGCTGACAAGTTTTTTGAAAAGTTGTTGCATTTCTGGCACGATGGCTTGTGCGTGTCGGGCTTGCCACAACCATAACAAAATATGCGACGTTCTGCCGTACAATCTTGGTACCTGTGCCCTGTCGCATTATAATTCCAGCACAGTAAATTTACTGCGGATATTTCTGGACTATCTTCTTACTCATTCTGAGCAAGATTGCTGGGATTTTCTTGAGTAGGCAGTACTGTGCTGCGAACTCCAGTCGTCATGGATGACGACGCACCCACTTTCTGAAAGCCATTCTCTATTGCCTGTGACAATGCCTCCGTTTGCCTTAAAGAAAGCTGAGCTATCAACTCTGTTTGTCGAAGTGAAGCTGCAGCGATGGCATCTGCAATTATTATTGCCAAGTCTGCCACTGGAGGTGATGTTCCAGAGGGAACCGCCACTGGTGACTAAATATCTACTTCAGGCATATTGGATATGGCAGAGGTTGCTATCCTTCTTGTCTGTGATCTAGTTTTAGTTGCTACATTCGATCCTGATGGCTTATCCATTACAGAATCGGTGCTAACGGCTACACTTGGTAATCGCAGCGACTGCTTGCAGACTGGACAAACTGATTTATTGTTTATTTTCGCGTTAAAACACGATTGATGAAAAGTATGGCCACCGTCTGTTTTAAATAACTGGCTTTCAATAGTAACAGACTCAGTACAAATAAAACAGTCCAAACTCGGTTCGTCAGGCAGAGATAAATTTTCACTACTACGCGTTAGAGGCATTTTCCTATTTCTATAAATATAAATAGCAGATAATTGATACTTGAATTTAACTAACAAAAAACTAATAAAACAACCTCAATGATGATATGTAAGAATACAAATAAACAACTAATATATAAAAAAAAAAAAAAAAAACAAACAAAAAATATTATACGGAAAGCGATAACTGAAAGAAAAATAAAATAATGAGTAAACCAAATTCAAAAGAATATCTCAATTACATACGATTTTGGGTACCATGCGAACACATCCTATAGGCGATTTAAGACAATTATTGTTTTGTGCTAAGAATATAGAAGAAATTTTAGTAAAGTATATAAAGGAGAAAAAGAAGGTAGGAAAATAGCATATATGTATATTAGGATTATAATTTGTAACACTGTCGCTTTGACTGACGGTTATGACCACGTCCTTATGGCGTAAATAACATCTTGTGCGGAGGGTAACAGATCGCGTCCATTGAAAACCACTTCCAACATCAAAGCAACAAAAACAAAGAAAGCGTTAATGTCATAATCCATAGCTATGACTAAAATAATAGTCATTAAGGCAGCGATAATATACATATTCATTGCGCGGAGAATAAAAGATCTTGTCCATTGTAATTCTCTTCCAGCGACACGAATATGTAACACTATGCACGTCTTTACGATACAGTGAACAACTTGAAAAACAAGGGCGTTCAAGTGTGCTTTCACGCCAGGAAGACAGAAGAAACTTTAGTATAGAGGATAAAGAGTGTACTATTTAGGCGGCAGGTCATGTAGTCAACACAGAAATACCTGACTACAGCCGAAATAATTATTAGAGAAAAATTGTGCGTATATATACAGATAGAGATATCTAAAAACCAGACTGAATGGTTATATTAAAGATATACTCCATGTCTATTAGCATTGCCATTTACTATAATTAGTAACACTGTAACTTTGACTGATGGTTGTGACGGCGACCTTAAGGCGTAAATATCATCTTGCGCGGCGAGCAATAGACCTCGTCCATTTAAAACCACGTCCAGCAGCAAGATAACTACAGAAACAAAATAAACAAAAAGAAAACGATAGTGTCACAAACCATAGCCATGACTAAAATAATAGTCAATTAGACGGCGATAGTACCATTTCGTTACGCGGAGGATAATAGATCAAGTCTATTTAAATGCACCTTCGGCAACAAGAATTTCAAATATTATACACCTCTTTATGGTACAGAAAAACTCATGGCGTTTAAATGTTCTTTCGCACGCACTTTGTTTACTTTTCTCTTTCTTAATAGCGATGGACCAAGACACTTCGAAACTATAGAATAAGTCAGCTGATATTGACCTTAATCGATTTTTGTCGGGGCTGCCGGACATTCAGGCCCCACGTTGGGCGCCAAATTAATAAATAATTTAATTTTTAAATTACTGTAACGAGTTACATATAGGGCAGACAGTCGGATGAGAGTGTTGTTTTCTCGTGTGCAGAGCACGCGCTGGATCCGGCTCAGGATAGTCGGGAAGAGGGAGGGGTAAAAAAGGGAACTGCAACTCCAGGTGCTGCCACACATTATTTATTTTAAAAAAATCGCGTGCCTACTTTCGATGGTCACTGGTCGTATTAGATAGCAGAAGGAAAGATAGAAAGAAAGAAACAAACAAATGCACAAGCAAACATAGTTGCCAAGCTGGGTATTGGCCCTAGATATTTTAGGCGACCGATATTGCCCATCCCTACCATGATCGCTAGCTACCAGACATGCATTTTTTTAGCGATCCCATTCAAGCTTTTTTTTTTTTTTTTCAAATAACAAAATTTTATGTTGCAATTAAGTAGAGTGTCGTTATAAGCGAATCATCCAACGATGCCATTTGGAAGCACAAGTTTTCTTCTGAGACTGTGTGGAGCGGTGGCGTGGCCGAAAAAAAATATTTGCTTCTCGCAAAGGCTGCTTGGCTTAGGTGAGGTGATTTGCCAATTTTGCAGCGCAAGTTCAGCGGCCTTAAGTGTCTGCCGATGTAAGCGTAGCGCATTTGCTGCTAGCACAAAAAGAAATTAAAATAAGGCTGGGTGCCAAACCTGCAAAGAGGTTTGTGCGAAAATATATAATGCTTTATGACTCACCAATGATCGATTTGGCACTTGCACTAATAAATTTAAATAAAAGGAAAGAAATTCTTCTTTTTCTATTTTTTTGTAATATTTACACAAATGAATTTGCAAAGTATACTTGGCACAGTAAAAATTTCGGTCTTGCCGGTTTGCGAGTCAAATTAGAAAAAGAAAGTATGGCCGATGCTGGAGCGGCAAGCCAGCGCTTGGGAACAGATATAACTTCCGAGCGAAAGTGACACTTACTCCTGTTATCTTATGGTCTCCTTTTGTTTGCCCTGGATAACAGCTGTTTTAAACGGCTCACTGCTCTGCTGAGTGCATGCTTTTAGGCTATTCAAAATATTTAAATTTATAAACATATATTAAAAAAATGCTTGACTTTAGCTAGTCCAGCGCCACTACAAAACCCCCCTACCGACTGTTATTGTTTTAGATCTTTTGCATGGTATTTACCAATTAAACGACCTTGCAAAAAATGCAGTTGCTTAATTGGAGTGACTCCGGCGACATTAATCTCATGTGAAAATAGAGGTGATCGACTTAACTGGGGTTTAGCAAAAGACGGAAACAAATTATCGCGTTTTAACAGTAATTGGTGCTGAGTGGCTGTGCGTGGTTTTAGGTTCTGATCCCCTAGGGGGGACATATTATGAATATTGGGTACCACCTCCAATGGAAGAAGATTAAATTGAGTCCAAAAATCTATCCCCAAATATAAATCCTGAGACAACGAGGGTACTATATAAAATGTTAACATTTTAGCTTCATTTCTAAATTTAATTTCGGTAGTAATTTTGCCAATAATATTGCGCCTTCCCATCCGCCGTTCGTACAGCCGAACTTAGTGGCTTAAATTCAACATTGGAATTAAGAACGTGATTAGAAAAGTTACCACCTATACAGCTTATGGAAGCGCCAGTGTCCATAAGACCAGTAATACTCTTTCCTAGCAAATTAACATCTGCATACGGCCTAATGTCTTGAGCGTTTGCTATCACGGCTAACATTAATTGCGTTTGCTCTACTTCACACTGTTTTCCTTCTGAGAGGCGTGGACATATTTGAGTACTAGAAGCTGAATATATTTAGGTGTGTATTGTTACTGAAGGAGACTTATCTAGTGGTGAGGTCGTAATTGGGTGGGTTGTAGGATCAGCTGATCGAAAGCCTATTACGTGTTGGTTGATTTCGACTTCATTTGTTTGCGTGCACTGGTCGACGGTGCACGAGCTGACAAGTTTTTTGAAAAGTTGTTGCATTTCTGGCACGATGGCTTGTGCGTGTCGGGCTTGCCACAACCATAACAAAATATGCGACGTTCTGCCGTACAATCTTGGTACCTGTGCCCTGTCGCATTATAATTCCAGCACAGTAAATTTACTGCGGATATTTCTGGACTATCTTCTTACTCATTCTGAGCAAGATTGCTGGGATTTTCTTGAGTAGGCAGTACTGTGCTGCGAACTCCAGTCGTCATGGATGACGACGCACCCACTTTCTGAAAGCCATTCTCTATTGCCTGTGACAATGCCTCCGTTTGCCTTAAAGAAAGCTGAGCTATCAACTCTGTTTGTCGAAGTGAAGCTGCAGCGATGGCATCTGCAATTATTATTGCCAAGTCTGCCACTGGAGGTGATGTTCCAGAGGGAACCGCCACTGGTGACTAAATATCTACTTCAGGCATATTGGATATGGCAGAGGTTGCTATCCTTCTTGTCTGTGATCTAGTTTTAGTTGCTACATTCGATCCTGATGGCTTATCCATTACAGAATCGGTGCTAACGGCTACACTTGGTAATCGCAGCGACTGCTTGCAGACTGGACAAACTGATTTATTGTTTATTTTCGCGTTAAAACACGATTGATGAAAAGTATGGCCACCGTCTGTTTTAAATAACTGGCTTTCAATAGTAACAGACTCAGTACAAATAAAACAGTCCAAACTCGGTTCGTCAGGCAGAGATAAATTTTCACTACTACGCGTTAGAGGCATTTTCCTATTTCTATAAATATAAATAGCAGATAATTGATACTTGAATTTAACTAACAAAAACTAATAAAACAACCTCAATGATGATATGTAAGAATACAAATAAACAACTAATATAAAAAAAAAAAAAAAAAAAAACAAACAAAAAATATTATACGGAAAGCGATAACTGAAAGAAAAATAAAATAATGAGTAAACCAAATTCAAAAGAATATCTCAATTACATACGATTTTGGGTACCATGCGAACACATCCTATAGGCGATTTAAGACAATTATTGTTTTGTGCTAAGAATATAGAAGAAATTTTAGTAAAGTATATAAAGGAGAAAAAGAAGGTAGGAAAATAGCATATATGTATATTAGGATTATAATTTGTAACACTGTCGCTTTGACTGACGGTTATGACCACGTCCTTATGGCGTAAATAACATCTTGTGCGGAGGGTAACAGATCGCGTCCATTGAAAACCACTTCCAACATCAAAGCAACAAAAACAAAGAAAGCGTTAATGTCATAATCCATAGCTATGACTAAAATAATAGTCATTAAGGCAGCGATAATATACATATTCATTGCGCGGAGAATAAAAGATCTTGTCCATTGTAATTCTCTTCCAGCGACACGAATATGTAACACTATGCACGTCTTTACGATACAGTGAACAACTTGAAAAACAAGGGCGTTCAAGTGTGCTTTCACGCCAGGAAGACAGAAGAAACTTTAGTATAGAGGATAAAGAGTGTACTATTTAGGCGGCAGGTCATGTAGTCAACACAGAAATACCTGACTACAGCCGAAATAATTATTAGAGAAAAATTGTGCGTATATAGACAGATAGAGATATCTAAAAACCAGACTGAATGGTTATATTAAAGATATACTCCATGTCTATTAGCATTGCCATTTACTATAATTAGTAACACTGTAACTTTGACTGATGGTTGTGACGGCGACCTTAAGGCGTAAATATCATCTTGCGCGGCGAGCAATAGACCTCGTCCATTTAAAACCACGTCCAGCAGCAAGATAACTACAGAAACAAAAATAAACAAAAAGAAAACGATAGTGTCACAAACCATAGCCATGACTAAAATAATAGTCAATTAGACGGCGATAGTACCATTTCGTTACGCGGAGGATAATAGATCAAGTCTATTTAAATGCACCTTCGGCAACAAGAATTTCAAATATTATACACCTCTTTATGGTACAGAAAAACTCATGGCGTTTAAATGTTCTTTCGCACGCACTTTGTTTACTTTTCTCTTTCTTAATAGCGATGGACCAAGACACTTCGAAACTATAGAATAAGTCAGCTGATATTGACCTTAATCGATTTTTGTCGGGGCTGCCGGACATTCAGGCCCCACGTTGGGCGCCAAATTAATAAATAATTTAATTTTTAAATTACTGTAACGAGTTACATATAGGGCAGACAGTCGGATGAGAGTGTTGTTTTCTCGTGTGCAGAGCACGCGCTGGATCCGGCTCAGGATAGTCGGGAAGAGGGAGGGGTAAAAAAGGGAACTGCAACTCCAGGTGCTGCCACACATTATTTATTTTAAAAAAATTGCGTGCCTACTTTCGATGGTCACTGGTCGTATTAGATAGCAGAAGGAAAGATAGAAAGAAAGAAACAAACAAATGCACAAGCAAACATAGTTGCCAAGCTGGGTATTGGCCCTAGATATTTTAGGCGACCGATATTGCCCATCCCTACCATGATCGCTAGCTACCAGACATGCATTTTTTAGCGATCCCATTCAAGCTTTTTTTTTTTTTTTTCAAATAACAAAATTTTATGTTGCAATTAAGTAGAGTGTCGTTATAAGCGAATCATCCAACGATGCCATTTGGAAGCACAAGTTTTCTTCTGAGACTGTGTGGAGCGGTGGCGTGGCCGAAAAAAAATATTTGCTTCTCGCAAAGGCTGCTTGGCTTAGGTGAGGTGATTTGCCAATTTTGCAGCGCAAGTTCAGCGGCCTTAAGTGTCTGCCGATGTAAGCGTAGCGCATTTGCTGCTAGCACAAAAAGAAATTAAAATAAGGCTGGGTGCCAAACCTGCAAAGAGGTTTGTGCGAAAATATATAATGCTTTATGACTCACCAATGATCGATTTGGCACTTGCACTAATAAATTTAAATAAAAGGAAAGAAATTCTTCTTTTTCTATTTTTTTGTAATATTTACACAAATGAATTTGCAAAGTATACTTGGCACAGTAAAAATTTCGGTCTTGCCGGTTTGCGAGTCAAATTAGAAAAAGAAAATATGGCCGATTCTGGAGCGGCAAGCCAGCGCTTGGGAACAGATATAACTTCCGAGCGAAAGTGACACTTACTCCTGTTATCTTATGGTCTCCTTTTGTTTGCCCTGGATAACAGCTGTTTTAAACGGCTCACTGCTCTGCTGAGTGCGTGCTTTTAGGCTATTCAAAATATTTAAATTTGTAAACATATATTTATTAAAATGCTTGACTTTAGCTAGTCCAGCGCCACTACACCTTCTTCGAATGAATAATATTCTAAGAATGTTTCGTTTCGATTCACCACGCGTAGGAAACTATACATGAAAAAACACGAGCACACACACGATGATCTTTGCTTTATAAACATATTTTTTATCGATAGTTTGGAAATGGGATGAGTTATCGAAAAAACAAATCAAACTCGTACTGCGTAGCTAACATACGAGTATTCATATAAAATTTCAGCTCTCTAGCTTTTGTAGTTTCCGAATTCTCGACGTTCATACAGATGGACAGACGGACGGACGGACGGACGGACGGACGGACGGACGGACGGACAGACGGACAGGGCTAGATCAACTTATTTTTTTATGCTGATCAAGAATATATATACTTTATGGGGTCTGCGACGTCTCCTTCTGCCTGTTACATACATTTTCACAAAACCATTGTGAAGAATCACATTCCGCCGGCCGGTACTATAATAAACATTAAATAATAAACAGTAAATAAGAAGAAATAATAAAGTAAACGTTGTCATTTGTAAGAGTACAGGGTATCGAGAGATCGGCGAAGCGGCGGCAGACAATGACATAGAACAGACAGACAAACAGACAAATGCAACGACCAAACGAACGGGACAAACGGCAAGACGTGGAATTCTAACGGCGATCCCAGTACAGACTGCACTATTCGCCGAAATTGCGCTTAGCAACAGCGAACGACAGTAAGGAAGACAACATACAGCAACGCATAGACGAAACGGCAAGCGGGCAGCGCAGCGCTAAGAGAGCGCAGGTGCGCTCAAGGCAAACAGGCGACGCAGCGCTTAGAAGAGAGAGAGAGCGCGACGGTGTCCAAAGAAGGCCGACCGCGCGGCATTAAGAGAGCGCAGCAGCGCCCAGAGCGAACGAGTGGCGCAGCGCTAAGAGAATAGAGCAGCACTGAATGCAAGCCGGCGACGCATCGCTAAGAGAGCGCTAAGCTGCAAGAGAAGAGGGAGAATTACACGTGCTGATAAAAATTCCCACGCTATGCGTAGGCACGCGCTAACGCCTGGCCGAGCAGAGGAAAAAGCTCATGCGCAGCCGATTACAGGCAAATGCAGGTAGCGGCTGCGCAGCGGGCAGAACAGGCAAGCGCAGCAGCCGCTCTGAAACAAAGGGCGCGTGGGCGCTGATTTTAATCTTCCGCTGACCGCCAAAGTGCACTGACACATTTTTCACTAACGACATAACCCACGCAACTTAGAAGAACGATGCCGCCGCCGTCTGCAGATCGCCGGTAAGTTATCGCGCCAGAGCTTGAGTGTGGAAAAAAAGGTAGTTTTATCCATGCTATTCGCGAGGCTTAACGGGTGACCAGCCAATAGTTAAGTAGGGCAATTGAATAAAAGAATAAAAGTGAAGAAAAGTGAAAAGGTGTTCTCGTCGGGCGGAGTCGCAGCGCATAGCGGGCGCCACGAGATCAGGCCTGGTGTTATGCGCCGGAGCCGGATTGAAGTGGTGCCCATCGGGACTATGTTGCGGGCGAAGTGTTCGTGTGTGTGTGTGTTTGTGGCCTCGCCGTGACCTACCGCGGGCATCACGCGACCCGGCTCCGAGCGTTATGCGCTAGAGCTGGACTCGCATGGCCGCCAGTGATCGCGCTCCGAGCATTATGTGCCAGAGCGGGACCCACGCGGCCGCCCGTGGGCGTGTCATGGCTGGGCAGTGTTTGTGAGTGATGTCCGTGTTTCTTGGCATCGAGGTGGCGCGTAACGGACGCCACATGGCCCGCTCGGAGCGTTATGCGCCAGAGCGGGATCTATGTGGCCGCGAGTGGGCGTGCCATCGCGTGCCGGCGTTGTCTAAGTGTGTGTGTGTGTTTGTGGCCTCGCCGTGACATACCGCGGGCGCCACGCGACCCGGCTCCGAGCGTTATGCGCTAGAGCTGGACTCACGTTGCCGCCAGTGATCGCGCTCCGAGCATTATGTGCCAGAGCGGGATCCACGCGGCCGCCCGTGGGCGTGTCATGGCTGGGCAACGTTTGGTAGTACCGTCTGTGTCTCTGGGCTTCGTAATGGCGCTCCGCGGACGCCACGTGATCCCGCTCGGAGCGTTATGCGCCAGAGCTGGACCCACGTGGTCGCGAGTGGGAGTGCCACTACTTGCCGGTGTTGTCTCAGTGTTTGTGCGTACCTATAGCCTCGCCGTGACATACCGCGGACGCCACGTGACCCGGCTCCGGGCGTTATGCGCTAGAGCTGGACCCGCGTGGCCTCCAGTGATCGCGCTCCGAGCATTATGTGCCAGAGCGGGATCCACGCGGCCGCCCGTGGGCGTGCCACGACTGGGCTTAGTCTGTTAGGTGGGGTGTTGTGATTAGGTAGCGTTTCAGGCATGGCAATGGTCTCCCGTGCGAACTCGCCCCGAGCGTCATGCGCCGGGGTGAGCTTCTCATGGACGACGACACCTAGCTCTCGCTCCGCGCGTCATACGCTGGAGCGAGTCGTCATCGCCGACCCATTTCTGACCTATACTTGCCCTAGCTTGCCATCCCTCTCATCCCGCGGTGCCGGCAATTTACAAATAAATTGTAGATGACCCTGGGGAGACTGAGATGTGTACCCCAGCCTTGGTAACTTCCTTACAAGTGGCGCCCGAGCAGGGACCCGGGATCGATGAGAGTGGTATCTTTCCGGATTAAAACCCGCTATGGAAAGAACCACATAGGCATGAGCATATAGGTTAGGAAAACAAAATGGTGGCAGACAAGACGAAACCACGTGGACAGAAGTCTCGCGAATCAGCAAAGCTAGGCAGAAGGCAGAGAGCGTGAGAGAGAGGGATAGCGTGATAGAGAGAGAGCGAGAGAGAGTGAGAGTGAGATCAGACGAAGTAGCCTTGGCCGAGCTCGGGTGGTGTCGGCAGCATACGAACCAACGAGGCGAGGCATATAAGGCGAACGCGATCAGGGTACGGGGCATTCGTACACCGGCTCTCGAGGCGTGCACATCGGCGTTACATACCGGCTCTCAAAGCGTGACCATTGGTGATCACGATCACTGGCATTGATACCTCGGCACCGAACTATCGGCTCTCGACGTACATCACGGCCAACGCGTATTAGCAGCTGGAGAGTGAGAAACGAGCTCTCGAAGCGTGCACATCGGGTTTCGCAGACCAGTCTACAACGAGTACACACCGAAGCAACAACAATTCTTGACGGGCACGCAAATTTCATCTTTTTATACCGGCGTTGACTTTCATATTACATCGTCTTACATATCGGCGTGGGATCATTGCATCGATTTATATATCAGCGTGGGATCGTTTCATCGTGTACATATCGGCGTTGAGTTTCATCGTATACATATCGGCGTTAACTTTCATATTACATCGTCTTACATATCGGCGTGGGATCATCGCATCAATTTATATATCAGCGTGGGATCGTTTCATCGTGTACATATCGGCGTTGAGTTTCATCGTATACATATCGGCGTTAACTTTCATATTACATCGTCTTACATATCGGCGTGGGATCATCGCATCAATTTATATATCAGCGTGGGATCGTTTCATCGTGTACATATCGGCGTTGACTTTCATATTACATCGTCTTACATATCGGCGTGGGATCATTGCATCGATTTATATATCAGCGTGGGATCGTTTCATCGTGTACATATCGGCGTTGAGTTTCATCGTATACATATCGGCGTTAACTTTCATATTACATCGTCTTACATATCGGCGTGGGATCATCGCATCAATTTATATATCAGCGTGGGATCGTTTCATCGTACATATCGGCGTTGACTTTCATATTACATCGTCTTACATATCGGCGTGGGATCATTGCATCGATTTATATATCAGCGTGGGATCGTTTCATCGTGTACATATCGGCGTTGAGGTTCATCGGGTACATATCGGCATTAACTTTCATATTACATCGTCTTACATATCGGCGTGGGATCATTGCATCGATTTATATATCAGCGTGGGATCGTTTCATCGTGTACATATCGGCGTTGAGTTTCATCGGGTACATATCGGCGTTGACTTTCATATTACATCGTCTTACATATCGGCGTGGGATCATTGCATCGGTTTATATACCAGCGTGGGATCGTTTCATCGGGGATATATCGGCGTTGAGTTTCATCTTTTTATACCGGCGTTGAACGTTGTATCATTTTTTACACACGGCTTGGGATATTACATCGTCTTATCGGCGTGGGATCATTGCATCGTTTGATATATCGGCGTGGGATCATTTCATCGTATACATATCAGCGTTGAATTTAATCGTTTTACATATCGGCGTGGGACATTACGTTTCTTCTTATCAGCGTGGGGTATTACAACGTTTTAGGATATCGTCGTAGGATTTCAGGTAGCTACGAGGAATAACTTAACGAATAGTCACAGGGTCGTGGGACATTTTAAGGTGGCAACGGAGGACATTTTAACGTAACGTCGTGGGACGCTTTAACACCACAGCGGGGAATATTACTGCGTTCAAGCACGTCATCGGGGTGGACTTCAGCGCATCGGCAGGTCACCAAATCAGAGTATAATGACGGGGAATACGACTTGGGTCAGTTACCGTCGGAAGGCGGAAGTAGAGGCGATTCTCAACGAACTGGGCTTGGAACCACACGGCGTGGTGGACGAACTGCGGCGCCGCCTAACGGCCTACATCAATAGGGATGATCTCAGCGAGGAAGTGCAACGGCGCCTGGACCAGTGGGCCGAAGCGTATGGTAATCGACCATCCCCGGATTCACGACCACCCAGCCCCAGCCCGGCCAAGGACGAGAAACTTGGAGAGGCAGAATCGACACGACCGAGTGGATCCACACATTTGCTGATCCCGCCGCTGGAGAACACACGATCAAGACCCATGGGGCCCACCATAACGGCGCCGACGGAAGGCTTGGCGGGATCAAGCCGGGCAGAGGGACCACTAATGCAACAGGCAGTTCAGCTCCGGAAATGGGGCGTGTTTTTCAATGGTAAAACCGACCCATTAAGGTTCATCGAGCAGTTGGAGGAACGAGCCGTGGCATATCAGGTGGATGTCCGTCACTTGCCGCGGGCAATGCCCGAATTATTGACAGAGAGGGCCGAGGACTGGTTCCGGGGAAGTGGACTCCAAGGTGCGACGTGGGAAGCCTTCAAAAACGACTTCTTGCAATTCTTCCTCCCACCTCGGTATTTTAAACGCCTGGGAGACGAGATCCGCGCACGGATGCAGCACGCCGGCGAGCCATTCCAGGATTATCTCATCGCGTTAAGGGTAATGATGCAGAGGGCGGGGCTGCCGGAGGGAGAACAGTTGGACCGAGCGTACGACAATATGTTGCCCGCATACCAGCTCTACATGAAGCGGGACGAGTGTCGGACCATCTCGGAATTGACCCGGTTAGCAGTCACATACGAGGAGCTACGGGGTCGGGAGGACCACAGAGAGCAGCCCAGGAGACTGTCTCAAGTGGCTAACACGCTGGGCGGACACGTAAACCCCTTCAGGAGCACCCCAAGCTCCACCCAACCGCTAGTTGGGGGCCAGGCAGTTAATCGCTCGGTAACCGACGGGAACGAGACACTGGTGGATGCGCGAAGAGCATGCCGACGATGCGGGGAGGTAGGACATTTCCAGCGGGACTGTCACCAGGCGCAAATACTCTTCTGCTGGGACTGTGGCCGAAGAGGGATTAGGACGCGAGACTGTTGTCGGTACTCACAGTCGGGAAACGACCCACGCCTCCGCCCATCCAGGGATACGGCAGAGGCGGGCCGAACAACATCCCCAAAGCAACAGGTCTGATGTCGGTACAGGCAGGACGGGTTGTTGCGTCGGTGACAGTCGCCGGGCGGCCACTAGTCGGCACCATCGATACCGGCGCAACAAGGAGCTTCATCGGACGGGCCACGGTTGAGAAGCTGGAGCTGACGGATACCTTGGGTAACACCCGGACGCGAGTCGCATTGGCCGATGGGACGTCGCGGGAGGTTGACCGGACCGTCGCGGTCGAGATCGGGATGGGAGCACGGGCAGTCGCGATTCCTCTGCTGGTCCTACCCACGATGGTGGACGAGTTGATCCTGGGAATGGACTATTTAGGAGCCATTCAGACCACCGTCCACTGCGGAGACTATTGGGTGGACATAGGGACGGAGGCGCAGGCAACGACACCATCAATCCACCAAGGGGTCATACTCGCTCCTAACGCAGCAGAAGAAAGACCTGTGGTTGAATTAGCACCGACAGCGCCGAGTCAAACGGGGATTCCAGGACCCACAGCTGCACGCTCCGAGCCAATAACCTCTCGGAAGAGACGAACAGTTACGTTCGCGGATGACGACCGAGCGACGAAGGCAGCGAGGACGAAGGAGCTAGGACGTGATCAGCACCGATCAGTGGCGCTAAATACCAGCGAAGAGAGCAACCGTGATACGGGCCCAGGGGAGGTGGATCCAGCTATGGTCAACCCAGAGGTCGTGGAGTTCCTTACGGAAGAACTCTGCAAGTTCTATGATCTCAAAGGGACGACAACGATCACCGAGCACAAGATCACAATGAAGGACGACAGACCCATAAAGCAGAGGTACTACCCAAAGAACCCGGCCATGCAGCAGATCATTAACGATCAGGTGGACGAACTTCTAGCGCAAGGCTGCATCGAGCCCTCTAGAAGCCCACACAGTGCACCCATAGTGCTGGTGCTGAAGAACAATAATCAGTGGCGAATGTGCGTGTATTATCGCCAGCTGAACGAGCGTTCCGTTCCGGATGCATACCCGCTCCCAAGAATGACGCACATTCTGGAAAGATTGCGACGGGCGAAGTACATCTCGACTTTGGATCTGAAGAACGGTTACTGGCAGATCCCAATGGCCAAGGAGAGCCGAGAGTGTACGGCGTTCACGGTACCCGGTACCGGTACCCCCTTTTCCAGTGGAAGGTGATGCCATTCGGCCTACACTCCGCTCCAGCCACGTTCCAGCGTGCGCTGGATAGCATCATCGGCCCAGAGATGGAACCCCATGCGTTCGCTTATCTGGATGACATCGTGGTGATAGCCGAGACACTCGAAGAACACATGCGGGTATTGCAGGAGGTGTTTCGACGCCTACGAAAGGCCAACCTCAGGTTGAATCCGGATAAGTGCTCGTTCTTCCAAAGGAAGATAACGTATTTAGGGTACATGATTAGTGATCGGGGAATCCACACAGACCCGGACAAGATAATCGCAGTACAGGGCTTGAAGCCGCCTACCACCGTGAAGGAGCTACGCCAGTGCATCGGGCTAGCATCATGGTACAGGCGGTTCGTCCCGAAGTTCGCCGATATCGTGCAACCGATGACCGCGCTACTGAGGAAGGGCCAGAAGTGGGAGTGGACGGCATCACAGCAACAGGCGTTCGAGGAACTGAAGCGCAGACTGACGGAAGCCCCGGTATTGGCATGTCCGGACTTCACGAAGCGATTCACACTGCAGACGGATGCTGGCGACCACGGCCTCGGGGCGGTACTCACCCAGGAGGAGGATGGTAAAGAGCGGGTGGTGGCGTATGCCAGTCGACGACTTAACAGGGCAGAGGCCAACTACACGACGACCGAAAAGGAGTGCCTGGCGATCGTGTGGGCCGTGCGTAAGCTGCGGTGTTATCTCGAAGGATATGAGTTCACCGTGGTGACGGACCACCTGGCACTCAGGTGGCTGAACTCCATCGAGAACCCGTCAGGTAGAATAGCTAGGTGGGCCTTGGAACTCCAGCAGTACCGATTCGACGTGAAGTACCGACGGGGAAAACAAAACGTTGTGGCGGATGCTCTATCCCGACAACCCGATGAAGTGCTCAGCTCCGCCCAGGAGATAGTCTCCGGTTGCCCATGGTGGACGCGGACGATGGAGCAAGTCAGGAGCAACCCGGAACAGTACCCAGAGTACCTGGTCGCCAATGACCAGCTGTACCGCCAGTCCGGAGGACGACCTCCAGAAGAGGAACATAACCCATGGAAACTCTGCGTTCCACGGAGTTCACGAAGCAGAGTGCTCCGAGAATGCCACGACCAACCAACGGCAGGCCACCTTGGAGTGAGGAAGACTGCTATCAGGGTAGCACAGCGCTACTATTGGCCGGGGTACTTTCGCGATGTGGTCAGACACGTACGCCAGTGCCCAACGTGCCAGACCTATAAGGTCAGCCAGCGGCAAGCGGCAGGCAAGATGCTGACTCGCCAGGTCATGGAGCCGTTTCACACGGTATGCGCTGATTTTGTGGGACCCCTACCGCGCTCCAAGGCGGGCCATACAATGCTCCTGGTGCTATTCGACCATTTTAGTAAGTGGGTCGAACTGGTTCCGTTGCGCAGGGCGACGTCTGCTACCCTGGAGCAAGCCTTGCGTGAGAGGATTATCGGTCGTTTTGGGGCTCCCAGAGTAATGGTCTGCGACAACGGAACCCAATTTACCAGCCGGGCATTCAAAGATTTCACCCAACGGGCCGGCATACAGCTACAGCACACCGCACCCTATAGCCCAAACCAGAACCCAACGGAGCGCGCGAATCGAACCGTGAAAACAATGATCGCCCAATACCTAGGCACACAACAAGACGCTTGGGACACGCTATTGCCGGAATTCGGGCTGGCGATCAACACCAGCGTCTCGGACACGACGGGGTACAGTCCCGCTTTCCTGGTACAGGGACGGGAGCCAAGGTTGCCAGGGGGACTGTTCGAAGAAGTGACGCCAGGAACGGGCAAATCGACACCCACTGCCGAGGAAAGGGCAAAGCAGCTCCAGGAAATTTTTAAAATTGCCCAGGCCAACGCCAGAGACGCAGCAGCAGAACAGAGTCGGTACTATAACTTGCGAAGGAGAGACTGGCGCCCCACCTTGGGTTCCTTGGTGCTGGTACGCACCCACTTCCTCAGCAAAGCCGCAGAAGGATTTGCCGCAAAGCTGGGCCCCCGCTACGATGGGCCCTTTAAAGTAATTAGGTTCCTGTCAGCGAACATCGTACGTCTGCAGCGGCCAGGAACGCGACAGAGACGCACGGCCAATGTAACCGATCTGAAGGAATACAACGAGCCATCCGCAGACCAGGAGAAGAGGGACGAGGAACGGGAGTAGTTTTAAGAACATTGTAATAGTTTAAGTTCAGTTGGTTAAGAGAGAGGTCACCCGCACTAGGTAGGCACAAGCTGTTAATCTAAGTCCAAATCACACTCGTTAGGTAGGGATAAAGGGGTCATCGTCCAGGGGTCACATAACATTACTAAAACTCTACTCCTTTAGCACGACGCGGCCATGGGGAAGAGAGCCCCCCACCGGAGCACCACCGTCCCGACGGACCCGCCGTGAGGACGGCAATCGTTGGGCGGAACACCAAGAGCAGGAGGAGGAAGCCCGGAGGGCGGATTGGCGACGACAGTGCTTGGCTGCCCACATAACGCGCCAATGGGTGGAGTTTCATAACCACTACTACCCGACCATGTCAGCGGAGAGGCAGCGAGCTCGTCTCGAGGCGCAGAGGGCCCGGGCTGCCATGTTCGCCCCTGGAACGGGCATCCGGTTGGCGGGAGAAGAGCGGGTAGATCACCTGCCGGGGTACAGGCGGCCCTCCGACGTAGGCCTTCTGGAGGAGATCTACGAGGCGGTGACGGCAGAAAGGAGACGGGGAAGCGCTCCCGCGGCCGGTGCCCAGAACGCAGACGGCGAACCCAGGACCGGAGAAGACCCCGGACCTTCTCGCGTCAGGGTGTTCAGGGTGACGGAGGCGGAGGACGGCGACAGGCCTCAGCCAGAGACCCCAGCAGCCACGACTACGGAACCCTCCGGATTCGCAGAGGGCACCCAGACAGAGGGAGTCACCGAATGCCCGGAGACAAATACCTCCAGTTCGGATACCCCACCCCCTTTCCATGGAGTCACCCCAGAGTGGACCATCAGCGACGAGAGCGGCTTGGACCGCGACAGAGGGACAAGCGGTCTGGAAAGCCCAATTGAGGAAAGCGAAGCTGATGGGACACCACCGCCGCTCTTACCACAAACGATACTACCGGATGCCAGTAGTCGGTGGGGTGAAGGGTGCAGCCGCCGTATGCACCGGCCGGCCCGGGCAGAGCAAAGGGGAAGTCCCGAACCACCGGTGGAGGAGCCGGAGACGCAACAACCCGGACCCTCCGGAGGTACCCAACTAGTACCCGAGGAGTGGGTCACGGTACCGGAAGGGTGGCACACCCAGGAGACGATGCTACCTCACGACCTGGTGGCGCATGTGACACAGGAGATGGAGACTCTGGGCCAGAGGCGTGTCCACTACGTGCGCGACTTCGGAGGACATCGCTACCGGGTCCGTCAGAATCGCGCGGGACCGCCGATCATACAGCGGATGGGAGGAGAGTCTACGACGACCAACCCGTGAAGCGCCGTGGCGGTAACAAAGGAGGGGGTGTGAAGAATCACATTCCGCCGGCCGGTACTATAATAAACATTAAATAATAAACAGTAAATAAGAAGAAATAATAAAGTAAACGTTGTCATTTGTAAGAGTACAGGGTATCGAGAGATCGGCGAAGCGGCGGCAGACAATGACATAGAACAGACAGACAAACAGACAAATGCAACGACCAAACGAACGGGACAAACGGCAAGACGTGGAATTCTAACGGCGATCCCAGTACAGACTGCACTATTCGCCGAAATTGCGCTTAGCAACAGCGAACGACAGTAAGGAAGACAACATACAGCAACGCATAGACGAAACGGCAAGCGGGCAGCGCAGCGCTAAGAGAGCGCAGGTGCGCTCAAGGCAAACAGGCGACGCAGCGCTTAGAAGAGAGAGAGAGCGCGACGGTGTCCAAAGAAGGCCGACCGCGCGGCATTAAGAGAGCGCAGCAGCGCCCAGAGCGAACGAGTGGCGCAGCGCTAAGAGAATAGAGCAGCACTGAATGCAAGCCGGCGACGCATCGCTAAGAGAGCGCTAAGCTGCAAGAGAAGAGGGAGAATAACACGTGCTGATAAAAATTCCCACGCTATGCGTAGGCACGCGCTAACGCCTGGCCGAGCAGAGGAAAAAAGCTCATGCGCAGCCGATTACAGGCAAATGCAGGTAGGGGCTGCGCAGCGGGCAGAACAGGCAAGCGCAGCAGCCGCTCTGAAACAAAGGGCGCGTGGGCGCTGATTTTAATCTTCCGCTGACCGCCAAAGTGCACTGACACATTTTTCACTAACGACATAACCCACGCAACTTAGAAGAACGATGCCGCCGCCGTCTGCAGATCGCCGGTAAGTTATCGCGCCAGAGCTTGAGTGTGAAAAAAAAAGGTAGTTTTATCCATGCTATTCGCGAGGCTTAACGGGTGACCAGCCAATAGTTAAGTAGGGCAATTGAATAAAAGAATAAAAGTGAAGAAAAGTGAAAAGGTGTTCTCGTCGGGCGGAAGTCGCAGCGCATAGCGGGCGCCACGAGATCAGGCCTGGTGTTATGCGCCGGAGCCGGATTGAAGTGGTGCCCATCGGGACTATGTTGCGGGCGAAGTGTTCGTGTGTGTGTGTGTTTGTGGCCTCGCCGTGACCTACCGCGGGCATCACGCGACCCGGCTCCGAGCGTTATGCGCTAGAGCTGGACTCGCATGGCCGCCAGTGATCGCGCTCCGAGCATTATGTGCCAGAGCGGGACCCACGCGGCCGCCCGTGGGCGTGTCATGGCTGGGCAGTGTTTGTGAGTGTTGTCCGTGTTTCTTGGCATCGAGGTGGCGCGTAACGGACGCCACATGGCCCGCTCGGAGCGTTATGCGCCAGAGCGGGATCTATGTGGCCGCGAGTGGGCGTGCCATCGCGTGCCGGCGTTGTCTAAGTGTGTGTGTGTGTTTGTGGCCTCGCCGTGACATACCGCGGGCGCCACGCGACCCGGCTCCGAGCGTTATGCGCTAGAGCTGGACTCACGTGGCCGCCAGTGATCGCGCTCCGAGCATTATGTGCCAGAGCGGGATCCACGCGGCCGCCCGTGGGCGTGTCATGGCTGGGCAACGTTTGGTAGTACCGTCTGTGTCTCTGGGCTTCGTAATGGCGCTCCGCGGACGCCACGTGATCCCGCTCTGAGCGTTATGCGCCAGAGCTGGACCCACGTGGTCGCGAGTGGGAGTGCCACTACTTGCCGGTGTTGTCTCAGTGTTTGTGCGTACCTATAGCCTCGCCGTGACATACCGCGGACGCCACGTGACCCGGCTCCGGGCGTTATGCGCTAGAGCTGGACCCGCGTGGCCGCCAGTGATCGCGCTCCGAGCATTATGTGCCAGAGCGGGATCCACGCGGCCACCCGTGGGCGTGCCACGACTGGGCTTAGTCTGTTAGGTGGGGTGTTGTGATTAGGTAGCGTTTCAGGCATGGCAATGGTCTCCCGTGCGAACTCGCCCCGAGCGTCATGCGCCGGGGTGAGCTTCTCATGGACGACGACACCTAGCTCTCGCTCCGCGCGTCATACGCTGGAGCGAGTCGTCATCGCCGACCCATTTCTGACCTATACTTGCCCTAGCTTGCCATCCCTCTCATCCCGCGGTGCCGGCAATTTACAAATATCTTGTAGATGACCCTGGGGAGACTGAGATGTGTACCCCAGCCTTGGTAACTTCCTTACACCATTATACCCTGAATTCCCATTTTCAATGGGTTCAGGGTATACAAATGCTTGACTTTAGCTAGTCCAGCGCCACTACACCTTCTTCGAACGAATAATATTCTAAGAATGTTTCGTTTCCATTCTCCACGCGTAAGATTTATACATGAAACAAGTAAGAACGTTGCAGTTAGGCGCAACTAACAGCGAAATACCATAGGTTCATCTTATTTATTTAATAAATATTTGATTAACGAAATATTTCGACAATTAGCAAACGTACATGGCAAGCAACAAACGTTTTTCCTATACATATGTACATACATACAGATTTACACATGTACACACTATACGAGTATACACACAATTTTCTATGTATGCATACAAAAGTTTGCATGCCAGAATATTCTAAGAATTGTGACTGAATTGGGAATTTTCGATCGTTACTTTAGTTTTGTCAAAAGGCGCTCTAGCAATGCCTTATTTGGTTTTAGTTAACGCGGCTCAGATCAGGGCAATGGCGCTGGTGGTAAGCGCTTTGCAAGCTATACTTAGGTGCGTGGGTTCGAATCCCGCAGAAAACCTTTTTCAAAAATTATTATTTTTTAATTTTTTTATATTTGTATATTTATTATAAAATGCTTGCTGCCAATTGATTGCAAGTCAATTTATAAACATACTCATATGAATTGTGCAATTAAGCAAAAACTAAAACTGCTGTATGCTTTCCACGCTGTGTGGCAAGCAGTTTTTCTATGCATATATGTATGTATGTATGTGTACGTGTATACACATCCAAGTGTGTATACATATAGCAAGAATTGCGATTGTATTGTTTTGTTTTGTCACAAGCTGCTGATCAGCTGGTCAGCTGATCAGCTGTGAATTTATTTAGGTTTGGCTAACGATTACATGCTGTTTTCAAAAGACCTGGGCTCGAATCCCGCTGGAAACTTTTTATTTATTAATCGAAAACTTTAAAATTTAATTTTTTAAATTCATTAATATTATTATATTTATGTTAACATGCTTTTTGCCATCTTAGCAATTGCTACTAAGCTATTATGTGCATGAATTATGCAGTTGGCCACAACAAACTTCTTTGCCGATTCGCCACGCCCCCAGTGGGCATAGACGCATAATTTTTTGCAAGTTCTTAGAAAGGGCCGAGGCTAACATGCCTGCAAAATTTTGTTGCTTGCATTCCAAAAATGTGAAAATTACAGGGTATTTTTCGATATGCCACGCCCCCAAAGAGGCTGAAAATTATTTTTGGGTCATCGATAGAGAAGGACATTAGTAACTCAACCATCAAAATTTCAAGCTTCTAGCTCTAAAACTGTAAGAGATATTAACTTTTACGGTTTGCCACGCCCCCTGTGGGCGTAGAGGTATCTACCATAGCTTATTGGTCTTGGGCTGTCAACCCGAGTATACATGAAAAATTTCAAGTCTCTAGTGTCAATAGTGTTCAAAATATAGCAGAATTTGAAAAATCACTATATATTCAGGCCCGATTTGCCACGCCCCCAATGGGCGTAGATATATCCGCCATAGCTTTTTGAACTTGGGTTGTCACCCCGAGTATACATTCCGAATTGCAACTCTCTAGCTCATCATCTAGTATGATAACTTAACTATGGGCGGAAGAGCTTTCCGATTTGCCACGCCCCGGACGGACAGCAAGACGGACATTGCACAAACCCAATATACTTTTTTCCCTTTGGGAACACGAGCACACACACGCTGATCTTTGCTTGTACGCCTGTATGTGTGTGAGCATTGCAGGCGGCTTGCTGTCTCGCTGCCTTTGGTGCTGCGCCACATGGGTTTTGCTGCTCTTAATTGCTTTTATTAATATTTCTGTTTCTAGATAGACAATCGTATTGATCTCTTCAGATTATAAATATGATATTCATATCTATATGCTAAACCAAACTGTGTCTAGTATTTGAAATGCATTTTTTACACATTTGGGGGTGTGGGGGGAATCGGGGAATGGAATTCAAAATCTGACCAAAACCGAAATTGTAATAAATTAGTATCTATATATATACAGAAAACTCGGAGACTCTAACTTTAAAGATGAATTAGCTAGAATTTGATAGCTGGTCCCCGATAAATTCATTTATCGATAACTTTGCAAATATACAAGTTATCGAATTTCTAAAACAAACTTGTACTGCGCGCGCAATATACGGACCTAACACAAAAAGAATGAACTCTCTAGCTTTTGTATCTTCGGAAATCGACGCGTTCAAACATACGGACAGACGGACAGACGGACGGACATACAGACGGACATGGCTATATTAACTTTTCTCGTCACCCTGATCAAACATATATATTCTGTATGGGTTCTGCCACGCCTCCTTCTGCCTGTTACATACATTTAACAAAACCATTATTCCCTAATTTCCCATTTTCAATGGGCTCAGGGTATAATGAATCAATACTATTATGTCGCCCCATACAAAAGTATGATCGAATATTATTCTGACTTTCACATGCAACTTCATCGAATATCATTATAGAGCTTTCTTTTGCATGATTGGGTGGTATAACGGCTTCATTGTTCGAAAACGTAAAATACCCATCCCATTTATTGGAGTAATCAGATTTTTTAAATACTCATATTTCGGTTGATGCAACGGTTTCGAATATAAGTAAATATTTTTAAATTTCAATCCATTGGGGCTTTCAATTAAACTAATTATTAGATTCGTTTTACCACAATTACTCGGCCCCACAATCAACGCTCTAATTGAGTTAGGTAATAGAACACCATGCTTAATAAAATTATTTTTTTGGTAACAAATCAATATTTCTAATCTCAATATTAGTATTTTGTTTTTAATGCTGTGGATTTCAAGACTGCATCCACATTTATCAAAAATAGGCCAGACACTGAACTTCTAATAAAAATGCCTCTGCAGTTTTATAATCATATCAGTCGTAAACTGAAGGCCTATCATTATAGAGGTGGCAGTCTAGTAAATACTCTTATTAATAGTTTGCCTGTTGAGTTACATATACCTGGCTATCAATTCTGTGGACCAGGCACTAAGCTAAAGAAGCGTTAAGAACGTGGTGATAAGGGTATAAATCCATTGGATGCTGCCTGCAGAGAGCACGATATTGCTTACTCACATAACAAAGACCTTACTCAACGGCATAAAGCGGATGTGCGATTATCAGAGAGGGCGTGGAAGCGAGCAACAGCTGCAAATAGCAGTATAGGGGAAAAGGCGGCGGCCTGGTTCGTCACAAACGCAATGAAGACGAGAAAAGCGTTTGGTATGGGGCTCAACAACAACAACAACAACAACAACAACAAATACAAAAACGTAAAAAGTGTGGCAAATGTTGTGCAAAAAAGATAAAATTCAATCAGATTGTGAAAGCAGCTTCCAAGTTGTTGAAGATGAAGAGACCTGCTGACATTGATAGTGCAATTGCAATAGCACGTAAAGCAATAAACAAGTCGATTGGCTCAAATACTAAAAATATAGTAGTTCCTCGTGTTATTAGTGTACCCAAGATCGGTGGCTTCTTACCATTAGTCAGCATATTATCAGCATTGGGAGCGATTGGCGGACTTGCTGGTGGTGGAGCAAGCATTGCAAAAACAATAACAAATGCCAAAAATGCTGCCGCGCAGCTTGAAGAGAACAAGCGACATAATCAAAAAATGCATATGGCATAACTACTTCATTTTCACCCCATCAAGCAAAAAACTTTTAAAGCAGCTACCCAATAAACCCCTCTCAAATATTGATATTTTTAAATTTGCTCGTAAGTATATACTGAACTTTAGAGGTGTATTTATGCGGGACTCCCTACCTCAGAGTAAAGATCGATGGGGAAACGAATGTGGGGTTATGTATTTAGATTAATCAAGAGGGGGTGGTACATACTGGGTAGCTTACACTAAAACTGAAATTAATTATTTCGACAGTTTTGGAAATTTGCAGCCACCAATAGAAGTCATACATTATTTGGGTGGTAATATACGGACAATATTAAAAAATTTAATGACTATAATTGCGGACACATGTGCTTAAAGTTTTTATTACTTAATTGATATTCATGAGCTCCACTTCGGTGAGGGATGAGCACGGAAACACACACACACACAGAACATGTTTTGGGTTCAGCGGATTTCACCAACTGACAAGTTCTGTATTTGTCAAGGTGGTTGGGAGACATTTCAAATTATTCAAGCGCAAGCTATAGCACCTCTGCTTCAGGTGTATACAACCCCCATGGGTGGGATGAAAACTCTTCTTTTCTCCTTAAGGCGTGGGGAAACACAACCATTTATGTTTCCACACACTTTTTCATTCGCTCAATGTCAGCATGTTACATTTAGTGTGCTTGGAGGATGTATAACCTTAGTTGGCACAAGCTATGAAAACGCTACTCGTAACAGTGATCTAAGGAGATACAGAGGTGATTGCCCATTTTTTGATGAGGGGGAATGGGGTACTGCAAATGCGGAAGTACTCCCCAAATTTATGGAGGAATATCGCACAATATATACTTATGATGAAGATACTCCCTCTCTACAAGAATACATAATGGCTAGGGAACGGGAGGAATCAAATTTTCGATTATTGGATAGAGTGGTTACTGCCGCCAGCAGAGGGCAGCAACAAAAAAATCAGATGTTAAATAGAATTTTAAACGAAAACTCAAAATAATAATCCATCTGTTGCATACCACAATTTTATGTTATTAATAGAATATTAGATTAAGAAACGGAAGTACGGAATGTCGTAAAATAACAAAAGTAATAAAAAAACAATAAAATAAAAAAATAAAAAAATAAAAAAACATGTTTTCTGATTAAAATATATATTTCTTTATAGTATATATTTTGCGCTATATAAAGGGCCTCCTCAAAAATGTTAGACTCAATTCACTCAAGTACAGTAACAAGTAATATATATGTGAAATGGGGACCCCAACTAGTTCTTCAAGCACTCAGGAGCCACAGCGGTCGAGGCGCAATCAGAATCTGAATCTGGAGCACTTGGGACGCTCATTACTAATTCAAGATCACCCGCATCAACAGCAGCAGCAGCTAGTCATGATGAATGAGGGGCAGCAGCAGCAGAGTTCAGCAAACAACTTGGTGTATGGAAATTATCCGCAACAGCAGTTGCAGATGTCTGGAGTTTCTGAAAGAGAGAAGCATCAGCGGGCAATCATGATGTATGGAGGATTGCAGCAGCAGCAGCCTAATGTCAGTATCAATAATTTCAAAGCCTTGCAAAATTTAAATGTTAGGCGAGAGAAATCTCTACTTAACAAAACGAATATGCCTCTTGATGTTGAGATGGGCGTTATTAGGGCATGGCGTGCTAAAACACAGTATGGTCCATCCCTAGCTTTGGAGTTAGATGACTATATTTTGTTTTTGCCAAAGGCATACAATAGTATTGATGATGCAACAATCGAGAGTTTAAATACTCAAAAAAAAATAAAATAAAATAAAACAAGTAAGAACGTTGCAGTTAGGCGCCACTAACTGCGATATACTTTGTTCCCATAGGTGCATCTTATTTATTTAATAAACATTTAATTAACGAAATATTTCGGCAATTAGCAAACGTACATGGCAAGCAACAAACGTTTTTCCTATACATATGTACATACATACAGATTTACACATGTACACACTATACGAGTATACACACAATTTTCTATGTATGCATACAAAAGTTTGCATGCCAGAATATTCTACGAATTGTGACTGAATTGGGAATTTTTCGATCGTTATTTTAGTTTTGTCAAAAGGCGCTCTAGCAATGCATTACAATGTCTTATTTGGTTTTAGTTAATGGAGTGCAGGTCAGGGCAGTGGCGCTGGTGGTAAGCACTATACAAGCTATACTTAGGTGCGTGGGTTCGAATCCCGCAGAAACCTTTTTTTCAAAAATTATTTATTTTTTATTTTTTTATATTTGTATATTTATTATAAAATGCTTGCTGCCAATTGATGATAATTTATAAACATACGCATATGAATTTTGCATTTAAGCAAAAACTAAAACAATTTTTCCGATTTGCCACGCTGTGTGACAAGCAGTTTTTCTATGCATGCATATATGTATTTATGTGTAAGTGTATACACATCCAAAAGTGTATACATATTGCAAAAATTGCGATTGTATTGTTTTGTTTCGTCACAAGCTGCTGATCAGCTGGTCAGCTGATCAGCTGTGAATTGATTTAGGTTTAGCTAACGATTACATGTTGTTTTCAAAAGACCTAGGTTCGAATCCCGGCGGAAAATTTTTATTTATTAATCAAAAACTTATCAATTTTATTTTTTAAAATTTATTAATATTATTAAATTTATGTTAAAATGCTTTTTGCCATCTTAGCAATTGCTACTAAGCTATTATATGCATGAATTATGCAGTTGGCCACAACAAACTTCTTTGCCGATTTGCCACGCCCCCAGTGGGCGTAGACGCATAATTTTTTGCCAGTTCTTAGAAAAGGCCGAAGCTAACATGACTGCAAAATTTGGTTGCTTACATTCCAAAAATGCGAAAATTACAGGGTATTTTTCGATATGCCACGCCCCCAAAGAGGCTGAAAAATTATTTTTGGGGCATCGATAGAGGAAAACATTAGTAACTCAACCATCCAATTTTCAAGCTTCTAGCTCTAAAACTGTAGGAGATATAAACTTTTGCGGTTTGCCACGCCCCCTGTGGGCGTAGATATATCTACCATAGCTTATTAGTCTTGGGTTGTCAACCCGAGTATACATGCAAAATTTCAAGTCTCTAGTGTCAATAGTGTTCAAAATATAGCACAATTTGAAAAATCACTATATATTCAAAATTTCAGCGTTCTAGCTTTAACGGTGTAGAAGATACGTATTTCCCGATTTGCCACGCCCCCAATGGGCGTAGATATATCCGCCATAGCTTTTTGAACTTGGTTTGTCACCCCGAGTATACATTTCAAATTGCAACTCTCTAGCTCATCATCTAGTATGATAACTTAACTATGGGCGGAAGAGTTTTCCGATTTGCCACGCCCCTAGTGGGCGGATCGGGAAAATTTTTACACTTTATAATTCGGGAGCATATATGAGTATATGTTTAAAATTTCTCTAGCTATAATAGCGCCGAAAAATATTGCGTTCATACGGACAGACGGACAGACGGACGGACAGCAAGACGGACATTGCACAAAACCAATATACTTTTTTCCCTTTGGGAACAAAGTATAAAAATTCTCAAAAAAAAAGTTATCCAGGCACCAACAATCCTCTTGTACAAATAACATTAAGAAATTCCCCAAATACTAAATAAATTTTTACATTTTAAAAAATGATGAAAAAAAATAAAAAATTTTTCTTGTCTTCTCATTTATAAAACCACTGCATATATATATCTCTTTCAGTATCCACTGAGTTACGAAGCCTGATATAATATATCGAGAGCTGAAATTAAACGTAAATTAAAAAATCATTCATCTGAAAAATCTGGGTTTAATGATAATGGTGGTGATGATGATGATGATGATGATAATGATGATGATGAATTTGATGATGCTACTATGGGCAGCATTGGAAAATCACAACATGGTAATAACTCACCGCAATATGAGTATGAAAAAATACTCAATTTAAGTGAATTAGCTCGAAGAAAGATGCTTGATAAAGCATATGGTCCATATAAAG
This sequence comes from Drosophila koepferae, assembly GCA_030914345.1. Lineage (NCBI taxonomy): Eukaryota > Metazoa > Arthropoda > Insecta > Diptera > Drosophilidae > Drosophila > Drosophila koepferae. The sequence continues at coordinate 144,003 of JAUESR010000105.1, forward strand.
ATGATAATGGTGATTTGCGGCTAGGGAATTCTAAAGTTAAAGTTTCAAATGGGAAATTTATATTGGAGGAGAGTGGTGAAAATTGGCCACTAACTGCTGGATTATATTCTTTAATTTATGTGAATGATCCATATAATTATAATATGGAGGAGTTAGAAAACTATAAGCATATCTTAAATAAAACAAATGCTCATAGAAAACAGAATAGGTTAGACGGTCAACTTAAGGGCAATCACTCTAAAAAATATTTAAATATAATTAAAAAACTTTTCCCGAGAACATCATCCTTAACAGGTAGAGTTCTATGGCCAGATACTTCTTCATCTACACCTTTATCAGCATCACGATCAGCAAAATCACTTCTTACTGGTAGTGGACTCATGAAGTTATAAGAATGAAAATAAATCAAATGACATATATTGGGATGATCCAAATGAAATTGTTGAATTCTAATTGCCTCACAAGCAGCTGGACACAGCAATCATAATAACGAAATAATATCAATAATTGAAGAGCTTAGGGAAGCAAAAATTATATACTAGCTTCATTGTTTAAAATATATATAAATGACTCTCGATAAATTTGGACATTACTCTTCGAATGTTAAAAGAGAGGGTGTTGATTATAAGACATTCATCCAAAATGCAATAATTCGAAACAATGAAAACTTAGAGCGTATAATACATGATACAGTTAGTCAACTTCAAAAATATACTACAGATAGTATAAATAATATAGCTTCTCAAACTAATACAAATATTAATAAAATGACTGAAATGCTTGAAGAATCTAATAGTCGAAATTCTGATTTTACTAATGAAGTAAAAAACTTTATATTATTGTATATAGAAGATATGAATAAGGAGTTAAGAGATTATTTTATTAGTGAAAATAAAAAAACTTTGATGTATTAAAAAGCTCTCTCCTCAAGCATATAGATGAAGAGAAACAATTGATGAGAGTCAATTGCTTAATACCAAGCAGTTTGTTGAATTTCTTATTGAAAAAAATGAGTGGTGTGGGGTATTTCATATATATATATATATATATATATATATATATATATATGTAAGTTAAGCGCACACACACTACGTGAGTAGCGATTATGTGCACTGAGTTACATTCCCGCGTTGACAAATACACTTGGATTCCATGAAATAATATATTTAATATAACTTTGTATGATTTGGAATAATAGGTCTTAACTATGTCACATCCGAATATAAACTGAATAGAAACAGCTCCGTACGTTGCATTCTCCTCTCATGTCTGATAGTAGAATCCAGCCTACTACGTATCCTTAACTCCTTCCCGTTGAAAAATCTGCGTCCCACAGATCAGGGTGCATTTGCTCAAATAGCGAGCGTCTTGAAAATAGTCATCAAGATTGGATCCAATATTTATTGTGGCGGCGTCATGATTAACCTGTTGCGGAATTCGAAGACTGTCTTCTGAGGTAGGAAAAAAATGCTTTATGCACCGTCAGTCAGGTCGTCACTCTGACTGGTGTGTCGGACTGCGTGACTGCCTACCGACTAAAAAAAACCTCCTCTTCTAGGGTTCCAAATCCACCATCCAACCAGGAACTATTAATCTTCAAGGTGGAGACCCATCGTGTGCTCTAAATGAGCGTTGCTCTCTATGTGTACTTCTTCCGCCGCAGAACATTTTTGGCGAAGTCACAAACTTTTTCCAAGCTTCTGCAGTCGTAGTAAACGGTTTCAGGACCTTCTTGTTGATCAGTTTCAGGTGAAACTTCAGTGTCCATTTGGTATAGACGTTGTACTTTTCATATTGCTTTTGGCGACTCCTCCACTATCAAGATTCAGACGGTAAGACTGACCAGAACGATTTGTCTCCATTTTAATGGGTAATCTTGTATTGTTCGTTGGAAGACCGACTTGGGGATATGCAGCCGTGAACATAGGTATAGGTTTCTGATATAATGTAATCCGTTATCAAGCATTATCGTTTCTAGTATCAAGCACAATAACGGCTTCCAATGTTATTGTTGCATGGAGTAGCATAATGAGATTGATCGATTCCAAGTTGATTCACATTCATCCTTTATATCAAAATTCCATTTCCAAGTTAATTAAAACAATCCGATTTCGTGGGTTCGTCCAATATATTTCCTTGTGTCAACTTTCATCCAAGTGTCCAAACGCACGATCTTCTCTCCGATTTCTTCGAAATACTGCCTGGCAGCCAAGGATCTTCTGACCACCACACCACGTGTGCCCAATCGTTGTGTTGCAAGAATTGAATAATGCTTCTCTCACCCGATCCTTGTGTGTATAATATTTTAAAAAACCTGATCATCGTTTTAAGGCAGCTGCTCATTACATTTCTTCCTGTGGAGATAAAATTAGTAAAAGTTTTCACAGAGTTGTAATGTGTACAAAATTTTGAATATAAATTGTGATTTTAATAATTCTTATGATTTTGATTATTATTATTATTTCACTACTATTACTTTTGTTAAATTATTATTTTTTTATAAAATTATTGTTCGACTTATTTAGTTATATGTTTGTTTCCGATTCTTCGGTAAACGATTTATTTGTTTATATGGCTAGGGAAGCCCCCAGGTTCCTTTTTGGTACAAGACCTACTAAGGTGAGGGTTGTTCCACAGTCATCTGGGCAGACTCATTTGGGCAATTCTTTTTCTTTTGTTTATCTTTATATTTTTTAGTTATATATTGCACAACTGAACCAAAACGACAACCAATGCCTAGGTTGGGAAGTCCTTATTTATCCTCTTTAGTTCTAGAAGAACCTACTAGGGTAAGGATGATTCCACGATCGAATGGGGCAGTCTAACGCAATTCGTTTTATATTGTTTATATTACATATTTTATGTTTCGTTTGTTTACTTATTGCACGTCCTATCCAGACAACCGCCTCAATTTTATTATATGACCACCCGCAATAAATTGCTGCAGTGGTTTATATTATTTTATAATTAAACTTACGGCACCCATCATTCGACACAGTAGAAGACGCTTTTTTTATAAATTGTTATAATGTTTGTCTGACGGTAAGGATTTAAACCTCGATACGTGCATACGCTCAAGGATCGCTTGACGTAATACAGAGGTATCACCATTTACCTGCTAAATTTTTTTATGTTATTTTATAATATTTGTGACAACACTTGCCAACAAATTTCTTTTTGGTTATTGAATTGACTTACGGTAAGGATTTGAACCGAGATATGATCAAGGAACGCTTGACATGATACAGAGGTACCACCATTTTACCTGCAATTATGTTATTATTTATCACTTACGTTTTGTTATCGTGGCAAGGCTTTGAACATTGATACCCTGCAAATCACAGAAGTACCACCGTTTAGCCAACAATTGTTCATGGCAAGAATGAACAATTTATTTGTTATGGTTTTTATTGAATTATCACTTATTTAGTTATTTTTGCGCCATATTTTACTTTCAATACTGTGAAGAATGTGGGTCCCTGCTCGGGCGCCAGTTAAGCGCACACACACTACGTGAGTAGCGATTATGTGCACTGAGTTATATTCCCGCGTAGACGAATACACTTGGATTCCATGAAATAATATATTTAATATAACTTTGTATGATTTGGAATAATAGGTCTCAACTATGTCACATCCGAATACTGAAAACTGAATAGAAACAGCTCTGTACGTTGTATTCTCCTCTCATGTCTGATAGTAGAATCCAGCCTACTACGTATCCTTAACTTGTATATGCCAGAATTTGTGCGCGCTCTCCTGATGAAGGTCCAGTCATCTCTGAAGCGGCTTCTACGTAGTTGATGAGAGTCGTCGTCTTCCCGAAGGCTCCTGTCATCTTTGCCATCCTTCAACCTGTTGGTTTGGGGATGTGGCCCTCTACTGCTACAAATTCTCTTTTGTGAATTTGAGCAATTTTTGTTCGTTCCCCTTATTTGGGGATACGTTTCCACTGGCGATACAATTCTCTTCAGGAATTGATCGTCCGCTCCCCTTCTTTGAAGATGCGGATCTACCAGCTTTTACAAATTCTCTTATGGAATTTGTTTTTCCGTTCCTCTTTTTAGGGAATACGGATTTATTAGCACTACAACTTTTCTTTTTTAAAGTTGAGCACTTTTTGTTGTCCTCTTTGGACTTATTGTTTGTTCTCTTTGGACTCATAGTTGTCCTATTTGGACTTAAAGTTGTCCGTACCCTTTTTATTTTTGGGATACGGACTTAACCAGCACTACAAATTCTCTTGTTTGAATTTGAGCAATATATTTATATATTATCTGCCTCTTACCTCTGGTGGGGGAGAACAGAAATATATTAAATGTTTTATCTTAAGCTGAGGTTTTTATAAAAACTCACAGCTTTAAGACGCTGGTTCCTTCTCTGTGTCTCTTACCACTGGTGCGGGAAAACAACAGAGAAGGCTCGAAGGACCAAAATGTTATCCTCCGAGTTGTATTTTTTTTTTTTTTTTTTTTTTTTTGAGCCCAAAAATGGAACCCTGAACTCTTTGAGTTCAGATTGAACTCTGGTCCCTTTGGAT